>JAHZMT010005096.1:0-17471 GCA_027743785.1 Sinhomidia bicolor
TACAGCAATTATGTTAACATTTTTATCGAATCAACTAGTAAAACCAGGAAGCTCTTTTTCAGCAGTTGTTACAGTAGTATAGTATAGTAGTAATGGCAATGGTTTGTTGTATGAGCTGTAAGTTCTACTACTAGCTATAATAACGCTGAGAAGCGTACATAATAATAATAAGCTACTACTTGTAGACTACATTTATCTTGCCTTGCCTCACTACTTCTTCGTTTGTACTTTTATTATTATTACACTTGATTTCATACAATTATCTTTTGCACTTTGCTCGCCTGGTAGAGCAAACAAAACTTTGTAACAGCTTTTTCTCTTCTTGTTCTTCTTCTTTATAATTTTAAGCTTTATACATTTGCCAGAGAGATATTGATTGAATTTTGTAGGATATATTTGGTATTGATTTGATTAATCCAAAAAATAACCCTTTTGTTGAATATGAGCACTAATTTCTACTAGTATGGTCGATGGATGCTTGGTTATATGACACAAACAGACAAACGAGTTTTGGTAAAGAATGGAATAAAAAAGCAGATGAAATGAAAAGAAAAACTGTGTTTCGTTACCCAATAATACCAGTAGGGTATTATTTTTAAATCGATATGTGATCCTCCATAGTGTGCATTTTGGTACAAAATATCCACCACAACATGGGAACACCAAGAGTAATGTAATTTCAATATAAATTGACGATAGTCATGCCATCGGCAAAATATTTTAATGGAATATCACAGGAAACACGACCAGCCAATGAGTACAATGGTTGTCATTATATAAACCGTGTAAGATAACTGACAAATACTTCAATTATACCGAAAACTGTACTAAACAAAATGATTTACGCACACTTTTTTATTTCTTTCCTTTTTTAAAATTCACACTTTTTTTTATAGATTTTCACTAAATAAAAATATCGCTTTAAATAAAGCATTTTATTACATACTTGCTTAATTAACTTTTCGATTTTTTTCACCACTTTTTTTTACTTATAATTTTTTAAAGTGAGAAAATCAATTTTTCTCAACAAACGGTTATTTCTTATGTGCAAGTTGTGTATATACATATATACACACTACTGTTAACCGTATGGAGTAGTATTATATCTAGTATATAGAGCTATATTACTTTGTGTGGATTCGGTTTTGTAACTTGTGTATGTGTAGATTACTCATCTTTTTTCAAACTTTTTTTTGCTACATACCTGGGTGAATTGTGTACAGCTCTCTCGCAGAGATGTTATTCAGAAGGCAGCAATGAACGAACTGAGAGAGTGTGCTTCTCACACTCTTTTTCGCCTTTGTGTGCTCAGTTAAAATTGACTCTTTCTATCCTCCACACAGTATATAGTGTTGCATGGGAAAAATAAAGGTTTCTCGTTCTGATTCTTCAATATTACAGGAATACATGCAATATTATGATGGTATATGGTCGACAATAATAGTAATATTATAGGTTTAAAACATTATTATGGTATATATTGGAGCATGAGAAGTAATACAGAAAATATGGATATAGAAGCCAAGGATGATAGAGACCAGTTAAAACGTAGTAGATAATGTATATACAAGCGAACGAACTGAAATTGTGTATGTGCATACGAAATAACATTTCAACAAGGCATAACGCAGTTTTATTTCTCACGGCATTTTTTACCACCATACCAGCATAGCAGCAGCAGCACAAAAGAGAGTAACCCTTTCTCTGTATTGCAATCATGCATGCACGTACAATGTGGGTATATAGTTAGTAGAGTGTCACGTTGCCCCACACACCACCACAAATTCTTCGTCATTTGGGTTAGCGTAGGACAGGATGCGTTTCTTCTTCTTCTTCTACACAAGTTGGTTTTACCTCTTTTATAACAAAGAAGCAAAAAAAACAGTGGCAGAGATGTAGCGTGCATAGGTACATAATATGTAACTTGATATCAAAAACTGAAAGGCTAGTAGTAGAGTTTTCTGTGGAAAATTGAACAAGAGGAATAAAAAGAGTAACTTGATTGGGGTATATATGATACTGCTGCTGGTAGGAAAACGTGACGACGACGACGATGATGATGATGAAGAGAACAGTGACGATATGCATGGTGCTCCGATAAATTCATCCAATCCGAGCAAAGCTTTCATAAAGTTTATCCAATCCGAGCCAAGATAACAAGGAATGGCAAAGTATGTTTGAATTTAGATACATGCAATATACTTTTTTAAATATATGCACAAGGTTTCAGTTTTATTCTCGCGTATAATATTTATGTACTGTAGACTGTAACCCTTTATTTTACAACATGTAATAATAACAAAAGACTCTTTTCATGTTTTATGTACACTTGAGTTATTACAACTTTATCTGGGTATGTACATGTGAGCGGCAGTAGCAGCAGCAGCAACAGTAAGACCTTGTGCGTACATATTTTATACGTAAAAAAACTGCTAGATGCATTATTATTATGATGTTGACGATGATAATGATTAGTATTCCCATTTCTCTTGTTGCCTCACTTTATCTTTCCCTCTGTGTGCTG
Organism: Sinhomidia bicolor; assembly: GCA_027743785.1. Lineage (NCBI taxonomy): Eukaryota > Metazoa > Arthropoda > Collembola > Entomobryomorpha > Entomobryidae > Sinhomidia > Sinhomidia bicolor. The sequence goes on from JAHZMT010005096.1 coordinate 2,525, forward strand.
CTAGCTAGGTATATTACGTTTGAATGAATGTGCATAAGAGAGATGCATTATAATATATGAGTTACAGTTTTTTAATGTGGGTATATATGTATGTATGTATGTATTTTATGTACATTCATTATAGAATAGTGGGTATATAGGGTAAATAGGTGAACTACATACTAGCGAAAATAAAATATGAGCACTATATATACACATACAATGTGTGAGAATTGTGTGGTGATGATGTGAGGATGATTGAAAGCCGTAAAAAAAGAAAATAAAATCCCATCTAGTTAAGTTTGCAAGAAGTCTTTTGGGGAAACCGTTTTAAGGATTTTCTTTTTGCACTTTGTGATGCGTGGATCATTTGTAATTCTTTTTGGAAACGTTTGATTTAGACGCGAACATAATATATGTATGTATATATCACAAATATGAATGAATAATTATTCTTTTATTCATTTCCACATGAAGAAATTCTTAATGTGACATGACACAATATATATTTTTATGTTAATATATAGCATGAAATAACAATGTAAGCTTATTTTTGTTTGAAAATAAATGACTAAAAACTGCTGCAGCTGCTGTTACAATAATTTTTGTCAAGCAAAAAAAATAAATTATACAATAATATGCTTAGGAATGAAATTAAAATTACTTATAACATGACAAAGTTTTAAAAATAATTATATATAATCAACAAAGTAAAAGTAATAATGTCTCTGTCATTTAAAAAAGTAGGAATTTTTTTCACAAATATTTAATGTATAGGTACTAAATTTTTTTGAAAAAATGGTCATGATTTCTGTCGTGTAAATTATTGTTTTTTTTTTCATTGTATAAATTATCATTACATACGTCATACGTCTTAAAAGTATTCAATGCGAATATTCCAAAGCTATTTGCTTCTGAATTCTTGACTATTTGGAACCAATTTTTAGTAAACTCAATGCACAAAAATTTAAGATTTTTCAACTAAACAGATGACAATACCGTTTTTATCAGCGTTTATAGCAAAAATCTGCATTGCGTTGTCGTTGCGTGCTTCTACAAAAAAAAATTTGTTATCACTAAAATCGCCATTTTGTTCTTTTACAAAATAACAATAAGGCCGATTTAATGGATGGATTGGTGATTCTTTTGTGACGCGATTATACTTTTTTGTTTGGAAAAACTACAAGTTTCAAGTTGTTCTCATATAATAACAATATTAATAGGTTTCACAATAACACAACACAGTTTCACTTGTTTGCGCACTTTCTTTCCTAAATAATATCAACATTACGTTGTTTGTAAAAACGTACTTTGAAATGGTCTGTCTTCTTTGGAAAGTTTGCGTACAATCGAGTCACCTATACAAAATAGCATATTTTTTTAAAAACTTGTTTCAAAACACATTTCATCACGACGAGGCACTGGATATGTATGTTGCAGCAAGTCCTGCGTGTCTGTATATATATTTTTTGAGTTGTAGACGTCACAAACAACATTGCGTTCTTTAACCCTGGACTATCATTAGCACAAGATATTATGAAATTAAAACTATTGTAGTGTTACGTATATTTTTTATGGTAGTAGTAGTAGTAGTGGTAAAAGTTTACAGTTTTAGTTGTGTATCGGTACAGGTAAATTGTTAGAAAATGACTTCAGCGTTTTGAGTAGTACAGTTACGTTAGTACAGTGGTATAATAGTAAATTATTAGTTTCTATCAGTTCTTTACAAATACACCTATGTAATAATAGCACACGATACGATATCCATATTTGGTAACGTTCAGTTTTAGTTCACTCAGATTACATGTTTTTTATTTTGTAGAAATACTATATCTATATACGTATTTCCGGTCAGTAAACAAAAGGATTAGAAATAGAGACAGAGATTGACAGCAATTTGAACTAGAAGAGCTATTGTACAAATTATCATGCTTTCTGTAAATCAGTTATGGTATACATATATATTTTTTCTAGTTGCGCAATTAGTCATATTAGTTAATAAACAGCGTTTCTCTCGAGAGAATTCGATTTTCTTAGTCTTATTATTATGTTACGGTTATATATAACGGTATCATTATAAGGACAGCAGTACAACAAGTAGTGAAAGAGGCAGATGAGGTTTTGCGTTGAAATTTGGTCCGACTTCTATAGCGGTATTATTAGTTACATAACATATATGGTTATATATGAAAATGACTACTTTGATGCGGGAGACTGAGAGGAGCTGATAATATGGCGTTATTGGAGGAGTTATTATTATTATTATTGTTGTTGTATTGATTATGAGGATGGAGAAGATTACTGCTGGGACTACTGCCATGATGATGAGGAGAGCTTGGCGACGAGTAAGCATGATGATGCTGTTGCAGCAGATTGTTGTGAATGTTCTGCTGGTGAAGGTGATTATTGTGATGATGGTGGGAATTGTTTGCCGATGTGGTCATTTGGAATTTTAGCAGGTTTTCCAGTTGGAGAACCCTCTGTTCGGTGGCATTGAGAGCAGCCATGAGTTTAGCGTTTTCTACCCAGAGGTCTTTCATTAAAAGGTCAGAATGAGCTAGCTTTTCCGCCTGTGGAAGTACAAGAAAAATACATGTAAATAAGTAGAGTATGCATACCTATATATTATGTAACTTCAAATTTATAAGAAAGCATTATACCTGCTCCTTATGCTTAACCACGTGTTGCCGCAACAATTCTTGACTCGCCTGCATCAAACTTTCCCAATTGGAAATTTCCATCTCGTGCTGATACTTCAACTCTGTCATAACCAATGTTATAGGAAGGAAACATTGTTTTGCATTTTTTTTCTCAAATTAGATTATTGTAATTATTAATTGTGTCAAGCTGTAAAAAGCACTCGAGGTACATCCACGACTACAGTAGTACTTGGGTAGGTGGAATATTATAATAGAGATATTTCAGGTGTAGGACAGGACAAGACAAATTATTACTTGGACACGATGAAAGCCAAAAAAATATAACAATGTAGTTAAAGCCTGTGTTTTCACACAATTACTATTTACAGCAGCAGCAGCAGTGGCAAATAACATGTTATAAATATATATATATATATATACAATGACTATATACAACAAAACACAGCACACACACAACATAAAGGTTATATGATTATTACGATGGATGTTAATTAGACAACGACTACAAGAGCGGTGTGAGGAGGCGTCTGCGATGGTGAGTGGGTAAATGTAGCATAAATAAAATGTTGTTTAGAGATCTTTGAATAGGAATGACTGTCTGACTCTGACCAGTTACGATTTTCTCAGTCTGACTGTCTTTTTGTTGGAGAGCTCGCTGAAGGAGGTAGCACTGCTCGTCCCGTTGCTTCAGTTTTGCGCGAAGACTCTGAAGCCAACCCAATTCCACGTGGCACCAAGCTTTCTTCATAGTGGGCATAACACCTCCCCCACTCATTGAAGAAGTAGGAGGCGTCCCCCACGATGAAGCATTTTCGGGTTGGAAAGGTGGGGAAAGAGATCCCCAAGCACCCTGTTTAATACCGATCACCAAATACAAAAAGCATAGACTTAATACAATTATAAGAGCTCTGCTTCAAATTGTCAAAAAAAATAAATTACTTTCGCCTCCACAAAATAAATTAAAAAAGTAGTACTTGATAAATAAGAGGAAGCGAAGCTTGGTTTCGAGGAGGATAGAATGGCCTTACCGGTTGAAGAGCCATAGAAGGATCTTGAACGGCAGGTATAAATGGCAAACTGGAACTTTTATCTCCGACACTGGCAAATCTTTGGGGCCAGATGGATTCAGGTTTTTGCGAGTTGTGAAGCATTTCCAAGAGACTTTTGCTTTTTGACTGGGTTATCAGCTCGTTATGATTCCAGTGATTGTGACCAAACTGCGGAGAAAGGGGTTTAGTTATCTGTTAGATAAAAAGTTAGTACATGAATTTTCTTGGGACAGTTACCGTCTTTTTTGCAATATTCTATCTGAAACTTACTTCTGGAATGGACTTTTTGTACAAAATCTCTCTCTCCTTCAAAGTTGCTTCCAGTAGACCAACTTGCTGCTTAAACCTTTCCTCTTGACTTCTCAGTTGCAGCTCCAACTGCTTGATTCTCTCTTTCATTAAATCCATCATTCCACTTTCTTCAACGGTACTTCTTTCTGCATAATTATGTTTTATCGTATTTGATATTAGGTCGCAATAACTACTTATATAAAAAACGATTTCTATTAATTTCCATGTATCAATTTTTACCTTCCTCAGCAAGTGCACTGAGCCTGTTTTCATATTCTTGGCACTTTTTGGACAGCGCTGACACTTGCTGCTCCAAGTTGGCACATTCTTCTTTCAGCTTGGTCTAATGTACATAAAAAGTTTAGAACGACTCTCCTGTCTCTTCACCATGTCATTGTTTCAAATGCATTACCTCAAAGCTTCGCTGGTATGTTGTAATTACAGACTCTTGCTCCATTTTCACCGACGTCAGTTTATGTCTCAGCACCTCACACTCCTCCTCCAAATCTGTCACTTGTCTTTCCAAACTCGCTCTTTCTTCAATGGGCGGTAGTCTGTCGTTATTGCTACTGGTACTCAGAAGTAGCTCCTCGTATTCTCTGATTTTTCCCAGTAAATCCTGAAACTTTTCGTCAACTTCTTGCTTGTCCTGATCGTACATGTCTCTCGCCTCCTGTAACTTGTCCTGCCAGTAATCCTCACATCTCTCATACTCTTCTCGTAACAACTGCAAACTGTTTTCCAGCTCATTACACTGCACTTTCAGGTCGCTTTTTTCCTTTTCATGCGCTGCCAAGTTATCACTTATATCCTTTTCAAGCGTTGTCACGCGTTCCTTTAGCTGCTCAACGGAATGTATATTATCGCCACTTTCTTCAGTTTGTGTCATCATATCTTGGTGAAAGTTGAGCTGTTCAATGTCATATTGAACCCCCTTTTCCTCAACTGTTCGAATGGTCATTGTTTCAAATTTACTACTGTTGTTAAAATTATTATAATGACGGAAAAGATTAGTATGACTGTCTACACCACTGCCCAAACTAAAATGTCTCGCGACTCTATGCCTATTAGCAACAGCACTCATTTCACTTTCTAAACTGGCACATTCTCTTTCCGATTGACCCATAAGGAGTCGTTCTTCAAGTGCGCTCAGAGAAGGTTCACTGTCCATTTCTTCTCCATCCACATCATCCACACAGCTTGCTCTTCCGTTTCCAATTATGGGACCATCCGTTGAACTTTCCCCGATACAAGCTGCTATTCTCTGCACAGAAAAAAAGAGTACAAATGCAGCACGTGAAACAAATCATTAGCCTATAAAAATGTTAAAATGCTGTACTTTGAAACTATGTATTTTTTTGTGCAACAGTCTACTTACAATAGCTATCGGTGATGGTAATTTTGGACAGGTGCCAGTGATGGCGGTGTTAGCGACTACGTGTTCTAAGCTGTTGTTGTTGCTGCTGCCACTAGTAATTACGGCCGGAATGCCCACAACGTGTTCTAACGAACTATCACATTCTTCTGTATCTGAAATAGATGTAACATGAGAAAAAAAATGAATTGGGTGACATGAGGAATGGTGCCAATTACCAGCGTTGCCAATACTGCAATTTTTTTCATGTGAAGTTCATTTTTTTACCTTCGTCATGTTTGGAATAGTATTTTCCCATTTTATTCACAGGAACATCCTCACCATCAGCTCTTCCGTGGTGACTGCTATCACTTGTAATTAAACTAGAGGAGGGACTATTTAAGGCACTACTGTTTTGATGATTATTATTATGATGATTATTTAGGGGCGATGTGGAACTTCCTTTTCTCTTTTTTTGAACAAAGCGCTTTTCCTTGGACTGTGAAGCTTGAACGAGCTTAAGTGTCTCCCGAACCGTTTCCAACTGCATGGTCAGCTCATCATTTTGATCTCTTAATGCTTGCATTTCAGTGTACGTATCTTTCAGCTTTCCATCACTGCTTGCCAAGGACTCCATGTACTTTCTTTCCATCTCTTGGAGCTGATTCTCCACACCAATGAATCGAGACACTTCTCTTTCCAAGTGGGAACGCATCCGGTTGACACTTCGTATTTCAATGTTTAGACTTTGGAGTTCCTTTTCTAACGTTGAATTTTCGTCATTAAGCTTGTTTATTTGAAGTTTTAACTTATTGTCCTCATCTTGAAGCTCTTTTAGCTTTTTCTCCGTCACATACAGAGCTTGCTGGAGAGATTCCTTTTCTGTAGAGAAACGATCCTGCAGATCTTGGATTTGCTCATTGTACTTCATTTCCATTTTTCTAAGCACCATTTGACTATTCCGCTCCAGTCGCGCGTTTTGCTCGTCCACTTCCTGAGCAATGAGTGCAGATCTTTGATGCGCATCCACAATGTCAGCTTTAAGCTTATCCCGTTCGCATTCAATGCTCTCGCGAATAGTTTTCAAAAACTGAGCTTCTGTTCGATATGTGACAAGGGCAACTTGGAATGCAAGAGGTAATTTTTCCTTGGAATGATCAATTTCGTCCTCCACCGACTTGGCCAGGTCTTGAAGGTTAACAGGTTGTGATTTGGAATTGGAGGAGAAGCCAAGGTCAGACAAAAGTCTGCATCCATCTGCCTCACACACGCCCAACTGATTCCAAAGGTCAAGAACCACTCCAACCTTGGCAAATCCAGTGTTTTCAGGGTCCAATATAGAGAAAGCACCACGTTCTGTTACTGGAATGTTATTTGTTGTTGTAAAGCCATTTGTTGTCCCCTTCCCTACTGGAGTGCGAGGTAGAGAATTGTTTGCATCAGGGGTAGTGGCCAACATTTTGCTGTGTTTTTCAGGTGACGGTGGAAGCTTGTCTTGCATCCCTTTAAACATTTGAGTTAGTTCTGAAAGGCAGACCCGTCCATCCTTGTCACCGTCCAATTCTTCGAAAAGCTCTTTAATTATCTGAAAAACAATTTGAAAATTGGGGTCAAGTTTTAAAATATTGTTAAAATGCTACAATTGTATACAAATTCCTAGAATGCAATATCTATTGTCACACAACTATTGTTCAATCAAGCCAACTTACATCGGTGGAAACCTGAAGACCAATACACTGGCATACTGTCGTAAGCTCGGTTTCATCGAGGTAACCATCTTTTGCGAGTCCATGTCGTTGACAGAAATCCTTCAGTTGCTCCTCAGCCAATTCCTCACCCATTATTACTGCTAATATGGCCCATTAAATTACTTGCAACTAGGCAAACCTGTACAGGAAAAAGAATCCATTTATTGTACCATTTTCCCCCAAGATCAATTTAGCTCTTTTACAATAAATTATTTCCACTCACCGATAAGCATGCAACTGTGCATTGAATGACGCAAAGTATATTTTCTCACATTTGTAACTTGATTCCAAAAGTGTCCTCCCAAAAACTCCTTGTATAAACTTTATTCTCTACTACACTTATTTTTATTTTCAATTAATTGGTAATATAATATCAATTATCACTGCAGGAATTCGGTAGAGTGTGGGATGAATGTAATTGTAGGTGTTTCTGTTTGTAGATTATATTATCATCAACTAATCGGCTCAAATTACAAGTACTATTAGCTTAAAGTGGACATATATATTTATCACAGGGGTACATTATTCACAACATCATCAATTTTTAACTAACCCATCTGCTGCCAAAATCTGTTGGTGTCTGACTGATGTACGTCTAAATGACAATTTTAGTTATTTTTTTTGCACTACTCACTCGCTTTTTTAAATATAATGGGTAGAGACACTACGTAGGCATAATAGCTATAAAAGGATATCTGTGAGCGATATCTACATTTTCTAACCATTTACAGATATGTAAAAATCAGAAATTATTACTTTTTGTTCACAACCATATAAAAATTGTATATCTCCGTGTAAAATCTGTGTGTGTGTGTGTGTGTGTAAGTCTGTATGTGCAAAAGTGTAAGTGCTGTTGCGTTTTTTTGCGTCTTCTTCTTGTTGATGAGAGAGTATAGTTAGTTATTCCATATTTTTAAACGTGAGCCACATTGCATTGGTTGGACTTTAAATTATAGATTGTTGTTTTTTTACATGATGTCTCATTTAAATGTTTGATGTATGCTGCGTGTCCGTCCGTAGTCTGTTCTACTTGTGTCAAGACGATGATGATGATGATATTCTTCTCTTGGTTGGTAGTAAATATTGTACACGATGTACGTTGCTGTTGCTGATGATGATGACGATTATAACGAGAGATTTTGTGAGAAGAAAGGTAGTACAAGATGAGTAATAATATATTGAATAGAAAGAGAGAGATATTTTTTTTATCTAGGTATATTTTAGGAATGTAAACTGTTGAGATGTGTGTGTACTTTTAACAGTTTAAATTGAAATCTTGTTTTCCTTACTAATAGAGCAATGCCAATATAATGTACGTTGTACGTTGAATGTTAGCATTAGCAGCAACTAAAAACTGGCATGCAGGATGAAATGTAATGTGTTATTTTGTTGTTCACTGAATGCTCAATGAAAATGGGGAGTACACAATAAAGTCATTTAAGTCATCTTCAAATGCACTTGAATATTATTGTACTTGATGATGAAACTGTGTAAAGGTATTATTGTTGAATGGCTACTACTGACAATGAAAAAAAGAATGAATATATACGACTAGAAATGATTATATATATGGTAGTTACAATAAAGAAAAAGCTACAAAGCAGCACGCAACAAACAACATTTTAAGTAAACGAACATCATGCATGCCAAGCAAATGGCAAAAATCAACACATTTTCAATCTTTGAGAGTAATCTTTCTTTATCATCAGCATCATCTTTCCCATCATAATATGGATCGTAGAAGAGCTGCTGTAGTAATAGTAGTAGTAGTATTAGCAGCAGTAGCAGATGTAGTAGATCATATGAATGTGGGGGTGAAGAGAGGAGATTATATTAGAAAAGTTTGTGAGCGAGTGCACGTTTTATTTATGTGCATTGCATCTCTATGTAGAAAAACACAAAAGAATAGTTATAGTTAGTTAAGTCTATAAGTCCATCATGGTCCGTGTGTGTGTGGCATTTAGTTAGTGTAGTCAAAAAAGCGTACATACATCAGTCATTCTTTGGATACATGATATTAGCTTTTCAGTTTTCATTAATTTTCCTCGTGCAAGCAAATTAACAACCTTCACTTTTGTTGTTTGCTTGCATGCATGATGTACGTCGTACGTACGTACACATTATTGCATTTCATTGTACGTACTGAATTTGGGTACCTACTACCTTACTTGCCTGTCTCGACTTTTTGGCGTAGCATATTATTATTAATCCCATCCCATATTTCTATACTGTCGCCAATATATCAAGATCAAAAAAATTGGAATACATAATATATAATATAAAAAATACTTAAGGACAAAGATTTCGTGCCTATTGCTATATGCTATTATTTCTCTAATGTGCTTAGGCACGGTTGCGTGCTGCGTGTCACGCTATCCTCAATATTTAAATAAAAAATCACTATAAATGTATAGCTTATCAATCATTGATTGACAATCGAGTATAGTTATGCAATGCTGTTGTTTTCTACTCCCTTCCAATCTGGAAATGACCAATATTAAGCAAGCTTACTCTCAAAATGCTTATCTAAAGATAATGTAGCTAACATTAGGTTCATAGTAGTAGTAGTGGGTCGGTCGACTTTTAAACTTTAAAAATGCTAGCAAAATTGAGTTACAATAGTATACTATGCGATTAAATCAACATGCTTTTGTTTTCTCTGAGTACAAAGTTGATGATGTATTCTTATATGCTCAGAACGCAAATCCCTCCCCTATCAGAAGATAAACAACGGTTTTGACATTGGATAAACATTTTGAGATTAACCTTCCTGGTCGATCCAGGGTCGTATGCACTGGGCATTGCACACATAAAAACATTTGTAGAAGATGAAAATAGTATTATGATTCGGCTTTTGATGAACATGTGCCTGTATTTATTATCAATCAGTAATAAAAACACTATAAAACAATAAGCATGCTAATTTCTGCCTTACAACGAGTATTCAATCAACACAAGAATTTGCGTCATCGAGTAAAGTCTAAAATCCACATTACTTGCTTGCAGTTCTATTCAACCATTGCATTGATGTAATGAAACCATCATCATCAGGAAATGAGATGGAAATATGGAGACAAAGATGAGTAAGTAGAAGAAGGAGGTTGCGGTTGCAGACTTGCAGAACGAACATCATGAGCATGATAACATTGATGACGATGTTGGTGGTGGACGCTGACTGACGCTTCACAAAGCGAACAAAGTCTTACTGTGCCCCATTGATTGAGCACGTAGTTGTGGTACGTGCGAAATAGCCTACCTATTAATCCTACTCAATTCTCTGTGGCTGGATAGATCATCATCCGATCATCATGATTTTCCAAATGCACGTGTATGTGCATGAAGGCATTAATAAAAGTGAACTGGATTGTTTTCTCTACTCTACCACTACTGATGCTCCGCAAACGAGTAGTATAAAATTAAAAGCAATATAGTATTCTTTCTCAAAAGTGCGAATAATTTTTCTTTGTAATTTTTTAGTTCAATGGAATTCCGAAATTGTTGATGAGGTAAGAGGCAAATAAAGATTTATACAGGTTATCGCTTTTACTTGAAACCGGAAAAACTGATTGTCCGTGTCCGAGTAATGTCACATGTTTAAATGTTTGTGCTAAAGATCAGCTGTGTTTTTTGTGTGAGTATACTGAGTATATGCATGAGGTGGACTTTGAAAAGCATTTTTCAGTGTGATTAAATTTTCGTTTTAAATCCAGTTAAATTCATTGTGTAATTTTTAGGTGACAGCTTTTCAATAGTGACCTAGTTTTGACAGCAAGGAGGAGCGGATGAAAAGTCTATCTATCTAGTATTTACTCCAGTCAAATGTACTGATGGACCTTAAATTCTGAGTGCTGGTACCTGATTAAAATAATATAGGAGCTCGACACACCTGCTTTCCGGCGTGATAAGTCGGAGTTTTACTTATTCTTCACTGTCATAAAAGGTTCTAATAAAAGTAGTCAAAATGTTCACAAGGAGGCTCGTTGGAACTGCTATTGTAGTGCATAGGGTAAATAATAAATAACGATTTTAAAGTTTGATTTTGACTTAATCAATCAGGTGTTACAAGTATGAATTTGTAATATGCGGAATATGTCATTTTGTAGCAGCAGCAGCACCGCCTATACTCCTCAGGTGGAAGACAACCTGGTTTTGTGGCAAAGCTTTTTCAAGTACTAAAAGAAACGGCGGACATTGCAAAGGATAAACTTTCAGAAGCAGTTAAACATTTGGGAGAAACAGAAATAGCAAAAAAAGTCACCGAGGTAGGAGGTCAGCTTGGGAAGCAGGCTCAATCCGTTGCAAGTTCAGTCGCAGATGCCAGTGCAAAAGTTGCTAGCACTCCACCATTTCGCGCAATGTCTGGAGCTGCAGCTGTAGTACGAGATGAAATTGCAGAAACTCAAATAGGAGACAGAATATACAGACCTCCAGCGAAACTAAGAATGAGAACTGACTCGGCAGCAGCTGCTGAAAATATCACACCCAACATGGAGGCGACGGGAATGGAACTGCATAAGGATTCAAAATTTTATCAAAGTTGGGAAAAATTTAAAGAGAGTAACCCCTATGTAAATAAAATGATGGACTGGAAGATTCAGTACGAGGAAAGTGACAATGCAGTTATTAAAGCGTCAAGGCTTCTTACAAATAAGGTATGTGACATGAATAATTACACGCTTCACGAAAGTTATGCATAGGTTATATTATAGGTTGATTTATCGAAAGTTTCGTGTTTATAATCAGAGATGTGCTATATCTCTTTTTATAATTTATATTTTGTTTATCTGCTTACAGGTATCGGAACTTATGGGTGGTCTTTTCCAACGCACAGAATTATCCGACACACTAACTGAAATAATGCAGATTGATCCAAACTTTAACAAGGACAGATTTTTACTAGAATGCGAGAAAGATGTAATACCAAACATCTTGGAAGCAATGTGTCGTGGAGAACTGGAAGTACGTTGTAAATGATCATCATCAAGATTGCGTGATGCTATGTGAAAATTTATGGCTAAATAAGGGCATATTGTTTTCAGATTCTCGCCGACTGGACTTATGAAGCGGCATTTTCTGTGATGTCCCAACCTTTTAAAATTGCCAAAGAAAGAGGACTTAAAATCGAGTCCAAAATATTAGATATTTCACAGGTAGACCTAGCTATGGGGAGAGTTCTTGAACAAGGACCGGTTCTAGTTATAACCTTCATTACACAACAGGTATTTAAATTCTATTCTCAAACCAGTGCGAAATTTTCTTTGGTTATGATTTTATTTAAGAAATATAATTTGTTTAGATCTCATGTGTTCGAGACGTAAAAGGAAAAGTGGTGGAAGGCGACCCTGAGAAAATTCTCCGAGTCAATCATGCGTGGGTATTATGTAGAGATAGAACAGAACTAAATCCAGCAGCAGCGTGGAGGCTTTTAGAATTATCCGCATCTGCATCAGAACAGTTTTTGTAGTGTTCCTGTCAACTCGTCTAATATTTACAAAATAAAAAAATTCCTTTATCTATATCATGTCAAACAAAACCAAAATCTTAATATGTCATAAGTAGCTATTTGTAGTATTTGTTATGCGACGAACTGACGAACGAACAATGAAAAAGGAAGAAATTATTTTAGTAAGAAGTGCAATGTCAACAACGGCAATATATATATATTTAATTCTGCATTTCTGATTTTTTGACTGATCCATTTTCATGGTGTTATACCGTTGTTGCATGTTCATCTAGATAATATAGGACATTACTGAAAAAATGTTATATTGCATCAAGAGAAAAAGTAAAGTTAGATGACAAAATAATTGATGATGATCATACTAGAAGTGAGACGATTCTCACATAACGTTATAATAACGTTCACTCGTTTCACGTTTACAACGGATGTCCTTTCAAACGTTATTTGCATGATATTACTATGAGCGTGTTGGCAAAGGCAAATAATAGAATATTATGCAAAAGTGTATTATATTTCATCACTTTTATGCAAACGTATTTCCAGCGGGATTTTGCAAGCTGTATTGACACTGGAACATAACTTGGTGCTCGCATCAATTCACATTGGGAATTTCTGATGTATTTTCCATACATTCTTTGTCTTGTTTTCATCCTGTGCAAAGTTTCACGAACCTACTCAACAGAGCAGAATGTTTTACGTCGTGTCTGTATGTAAGTAGCTTTAACAATGGTGGCAAGAAGAATATTGTTTCCGTATTTAACTTATCCCAAACAAAATCTTTCCTACTCTATTCTTACGGTAGGCGTTGTGTGATACAAGGGATATATAGCAGTTTTCATTATTATTACTAAATGCATGACAAATCAAGGGATAATATGTATTACTGCAAGTTTAGTTTATGTGGCAGTAACAGAAGACTACTATTTGGCTTTTTACAACAGACGCTATAATATGTACACGTAAATATGTAGTACGTACGTTGGTTGGTACAAATATAAAGGGAGTAAGGGAACCTTTTTTAGCGTTTTATGTAACACCCAATTTACTCTGAAGTTAATGACACATTACAAAAAATACAACGCTCTCTTCTGTTTAATAGAGCATGGCAAGCTGCCGTGTCGCCGTCAAATGAAAAACTGCGTGAATTGAATCAATGCATCCATTCACTCTTCACAGATTCATAAATTCATACCTACAATATCATGTAGTACTTGATTTGGGTTCGATAGAACATTTTGTTGTCTGCCTCCTGCTCAATGTTCACGCAAAGAAACAAGCGGTTTACGGTTACACACATGTATCATCCACCAAATTTTTATGTGCAATGTGAACTTTTGTGATGTAGCAATTCAATGTGCCTATTTATACCTTCTTTATATTGTTGTAGCTGTAAAGTCACCAACAGCATCATCTCGACAAAAGTGTTTTTTTAATTCAGTATTTTATGCAAAAGTTTCTTTTCTGCTCAGCTTGCATGCATACAGCACAGACCAACATCTCAGTCTCACAAAACACAAAGTTTGCATAAAAATTTGATAAGCCTAAATTTCCTGCACACATGTGCGAGGCAATATGAAAGCATGTATGTTTTATAATATATAATACAGTTAGCAATTTATTAAGCAGTGAACAATACATAAACAGCCATGTAGAAACAATGAAGAAAGAAGAAAAAGAAGCGCAGGATAACATTATTAGAACTGACGCTGCTGACACAAAATCTAGTAGTAGAGTTTTTGTACAAAATTACCATCTACTAAAAACGTGAGTGAACCTAAGCCAAACCACTGAAACCACACATGTCTAACCTCTCTGCCTGTGCATGCTGTTGCATCTCCCATGAATAATGAAATCGGAATAATTTCCACTATTAGTGGACCAATGATAATAAGGCAACTAATACTGCATAGCAAAATATTTTAGAGAGGTTTCCCAAAGAGTAGCTAACTGGTGGATAAAGGTAGAATGGTGATAAGTTCTAAAGTTCTTTTGAAGAGGAAAATGTTATGTTAGCGCAAAACACAATAGAAGTACGCATGTGTTTGTGATAGCGATCATGATAAGTATCACTCATACATCGGTAATACCTACAAAAAATTGTCCGTATAAACGCACTCATTCAATACAATTTTACATTTAGTTATTTTACAAAAACTTACAATCAGTATAGAACATTTACCCATTTCTTTAAGATGACTCTCATAATTAGACTGCGAGAAAATATGACATTGCATGTTCCGTATAGTTTGAGCTAGTGCTCTGAAACTTTGGGAGTGAACATATTAGGCCAGAGTGAGGCTTTTAAAACCAACTTCATTTGTCATATTTTTGCATATTTTCAACATTTTTGTCATATGTCATATGATGTCATATTTTTCCAAAATTGAAGCATATTGTATGACATT
>JAHZMT010005097.1:0-19613 GCA_027743785.1 Sinhomidia bicolor
TTATATATTTATTGATAAAGTCGATCATTCAGAGTTGAATAGTTATACATATAATGTAAATCCAAAGTTCACAATCAACACTTCAGTTTAAAAAAAGAAACTGCACAGTGCACACTTTTATCATTGAACTCACTCAATACTTTTGTAATTGGCAGCTTTAAGCAAATAGCTTTTAAGGAGTTCACCGTTTTGTGCAAAAAAATTTACAAAAGATCAGCATAACGGAATAAATCGAAACTGGAAATAAAACTAAATATACAAGAAAAAATTAAAAAAAATAAACTTGCCAAGCTTTGCGGTACTTCGAATGGTTGCTAAATATAGTCTTATTGGAGTTTTTGTGGAAATACGGAAATCAAGTCTGTTGAAGATAACGATCTACACAAAAATCATACAAAATAGCTATTGATAAAGAGCTGATCCTTTTAACACAAAATAATGTGTAGCAGTAGAATAAAAATTTAGACAGAGCAGATCTATCAATAACTTATCTACTAAACTTCATCCCACGGTTGGATCTAGTAGGTGCATAGTACATACATTGTAAATTGTAAAAAAAATCATTTTAGTTTGGTGCGAAAAGCATATGGTAGTAAAGGACTTTTTATCTGCATAAGTATATATAAACACTCCACGCCAATCCCGTTTTCAAACTGATGATAATCAATTTAAATGCTCAAATATCGCTATTTGATATCATCGTCATCATCTAACGTATAGGTAGTTGTTGCAATGTATTGGAAATGAATGGGCAAAACAGTCCCTTTAATTCCTCAATCAAGGAACTTCAAATGGGCATTGTTTTGAGATTATATTGATAGGAAGGATGAAGTAACTATGTAGGTACGTTTTAATTCTAGTCTTTGACACTACTATCAAAAAAGTTAGATAAGTAGCAAAGCAAGATAGGACTCATAGGACTGTGCTATCAGTAAAATTATTCCAAAGAAGTTGCAGAAATAAGATACATGCTAAAAATTTCTGCACAACAGAAATATAATGACGTTTATTGATGAAAAATGCTTTGAAATTCTGAATAAAATTAAAATTGCGTAATACGAGAATAATATGCTTTACAGGCAGATGTAAATTTCTGTATAGAGTTTTACAACAAAACAGTAAAAAATGATTTAATCTAATGCGCTGGCCTTGATGTATACAGAATCTGCACCGAATTATAAGATACTGATAAAGAAAGAATCCATTTTCGCCATGAATTTGTGGTAGTTTTTTGCTAGAAAAAAACATTAGCCATGGTCAATACTGAATTATAATAAAAAGATTTTCAATTAGCACAAAGTGCATAAAACAATACTCGAAAAAAATAATTGGTACATTTTGTAAAATTTACTCAACAGATATGACGTAAACATTTTTATATGACAAAAGAAAAAAAAACATTTTTGCACATGATGTTGAAAAGTTTTTGGAAAAATACATTTTGAATTCACAGCAATTTATTTTCATTTTAATTTAGTAAATCAACAAGAACAATGGGTAAATAAATTTAATAAAATTTTTTAAAAAATATACGAGCAGCAGTTGAAAAAGCAACAATAAACGTAATATTTGACCGAAACATTTTTAAAAACTGCTTCACGTTATCCGATTTGAAATATAAATTCATCATATCAGTGATTGATTCATGTAGATTTAAATATTAAAACATATATTCACATTCACTTGAAGGATAAAATACCAAATACAGTAATTTTTCGTATTTGTATATTGATTTTTCGAGATTATATTTTCGGATGAGAACTATGAACATGTGTTCTACGCTACTATAATTTTTGTTAAATCAAACAAATCATCGTTCATTTCACAACAATTTATTGTTAGTAAATTATTCTATAAATACTATCCGACTTTTTTAATTTTACAATTTTTTGGTGCAGATAAAAAAGATGACCTGTTTTGTAACAACTATTCAATAGTGCTGAAAAATACTACATACATATTATATATACCTACCTAGTTATTATAAACGTTGACCACAACATTTTTCTTGTTTTGTTTTGTTCGAGCTATGCCATTAGTTTATAAGCAGCCATGATTGTTTTTGTAGGATAATAAAGAAATTTAATACCTCATTTACTTTTATCCTTAATGTTTTATTTGCTATTACGTATTATTGCATCAAACTCACTAGCAGTTATCAATTCATACCCTATTATTATAATGTGTTAACTTATTACTAATGTTTGTATTACATTTACCGAATTGTACAATTATGTATAATTTACTTTATGATGATAAACTGCAGAAAACAAGATGATCATATTTTATCCACAAGAAGAAATAAAATACACACACAATTAAGTCCAAAGACACTTGAAATATTTGATATTATGTTCACGAATAAAAAATGTCACAAAATATCTTTCTAACAGTTTTCTAGTTTCATTTTTCTCTTTCCGTGCCTTTCATTTCCGGTGGCAGCAGCATATATGGCTTTTTATCTCTAAAATCCATGCAAAAAACACTATTTCCGATAAAAGAATAAAATCTCAAGTCAACCCGGTATTTTTCTAGAAAAAAATGTGCTGTCAACCAAACAAGCTTTGCAGGCAGTTGGTCTCTCTATTCAACTCTGCCGAGTATTGTCGCTTTAAATACTTTTTTTACTACTGAACATGTGGGCACACCGACACCGACTATATTGTATATCTATCTATCTATCTAGTACACATCTCAGCATACTAGTTTTTCTCTTGCATGCCATATTGCAATATTATGATTGCAACCCTCGCACACAACCTACAAACTAAATACATTATATTTCTTGCAAGGAAATCTACGTCATCGAAAAAGCGACGCCAGAGTACAGACTCAGGTAGACAAAGTCTAATTTGATGACGTACTCCTACAACCCATACTATCTTAAGACTCTGCCAGCCGGAGAAGCGGTAGGAGAACAGTTTTAAAAATGTTCCAATGAGAGTCTGAGAACAGCGATAAAAATCGGTGATGCTTTTGTAGAAGCATCGACCACGACTATGCTGCCAATGCTTTTAAAAAACTGAGCAGAAAGGTTATTAAATTGCATGCGATGTAGTTTTTGCTTGCAGTAGTAGCAGCAAGCAAAGCAAGTATGAAGACTGTAGATGAAAAGCACAAATATACATACATAATACATACTGGCTATTATTACATAAAATGACGTGATTTAAAAAGGTACATACATAATAATAATAATAATAATAATATAGTATGTATTTATATAGTAAAAGCATCTGTGTCTGTTCAATCTGTCTGTATTAAAGTGACACTGCTGAGAGGTGTTGTTCTTTTCTTACTGCGGCTGTACTTGTACATTTTAAACGCTGATTTCCATTGAAAAACAAAATGTAAACGGCCAAAAAAACACTGAAGAGGTTGTGCATAATACCACGTAATATTGCAACTTGAGCTACGTAGTAGTAATAATGGAAATTTTTTATGTACAAACAAACCTACCTAGCCCATCTGATACGGACTTGTGAGAAGTGAAGAGGAACGGACATATGAACAAGTTTATAGTAGACACATAAGTCAAGAACCTCACTTCATTCTGCTTCTCACACTTCCCTATAAAATATCATTTTTACGCATCTTCTTCTTCTTCGTCGGTTTCCTCTGCTGCGCTGCAATCTTCTCCTGCTGCTACGATGTACTACTGTTGACTGACTGGGTTTTTAAAAAACTATATGTATCGTTTTTTGCTATATACACCGTCATCAACATCATCCTCCACTCCATATACCACCGCAAGCTCCTCCGCTATATTATTGCTGGTTTTTTTGCCAGAGGAGTAGAGAAGGCAATTTAACAATCTGTCCAAGTCCTAGCAAGCAAAATAGCATTTGGTTGGATGAGGAAGAAAAGCTTTTGCTGCTGCTAGGCTGCTGGTGATAAGAAGAGAGGAGGAAAAAAAAGTACTGGAGTTGGATTGGAGTGGACTCACACAAGACCGGAGAAAACCACAACACTGCTTTAGTTGACTCGCCCGACGACACCAGGACAGGAGGAGGACGACCAGGATCAGTGTAAATCGGAAAGTATGTGTGTAATAATAATGAAGTGGTTGGTGTTGAGGAGAAATGCACCTGGCTTGCAAAGTATCGGTGAATGAGGGAGGAAGTGGTTGTTAGAAGTGGGTATTTAAATTTGTTGTGCGATATTGGTTTTGTTTGTAGGTGTGGAGGAATCTATTTGAAAATATTTGTGGTAAAGGAGAGCGACTGGAGGATAAAAGTTTATCTTAGTCTTACGTAATAGTTCGGAACTAGTGACAAATATAGGATGCCTGTCTGTGGTCATGGAAGAGGGGTTCAAGCAGCAGCAGCGCAAGTTCACAATCATCATCACCATCTATATCAGCAGCATCAACAACATCCGGCTGCCGTTTTGAACGGTTCAGGAGGATCTCATCAAACAGGCTACAATAATGGAGTTGCCAGTTACCCTACGAATGGACACGTTGTTACTTTTGATAGAGGCTCCAGCGATCACCCCCAGTCGATCTCTCCAGATTCCACTTCTGCATATGCCACAGATGATAGTGACGAGGGGAGAGAGGGTAGACGTAAAAGAAATAGGAGGATCATAAGCAGTATTGGTGTGGGAGGAGGGGGAGCAAAGAAAGATCAGCAGAAGCGCCTGGATGTAGTTGTACTTCCTACTGGACTAGGAGGATCGGTTATTGATGGACGGATAATGTTCACTGCCAAAGAGCTAGCCGAGAATGATGACTTGGCTACTGCCCTTATTGTTGATCCGCATTTACGCTTTACTACACATAAAATGAAAATAAAGTAAGTGAAAATGTACTTGTAATATTTTATGTGAGTAGGAGTTTCATATATTTTATAAGATCCCCATGTATAAAATTATATTATTATTCTTTTCAGTTATCGGACGCCATTTTCGAGTCCTCGCAAAGGAGACAACTTACGATCTATTATATCAAAATTTATAGCCAATCAGGATTACAAAGAGGCAATTGACTTGCTAAAAGATTTCATCTCACAGAGTTATAATCGAGAAGTTAATAAGGAGACGTGGGATCATGTAATAATTAGCTATTTGTGGCTTAATTTTCTGACAATTAAAAAGTTTTGTAATCCCCATATTATTTGCGCTTGTTGAAAGTGAAATGCATATTATGAATATTTTTGTTGCTAGATATATCGATACATACAAATATTTGACGAGAGAGCTGGCATACGAATAGAACCATGCTTCAGATATTCAGCCGAAAATAAGCAAGGAGCAAAAATTTGCGCCACTAGAAAGTGGTATGTTTCTTTGAATTATTGTTATTTGTTTATGTACATGTTATGAAATATGTATTTTTAATCTTTCAATTTTTTACGTACAGGGTGACTGGTGAAAAGATCACATTTCTTGTGGGATGTATCGCTAAAATGAACAAAATGGAAGAAAAGCAATTGCTTAAACCCGGAGTTAATGATTTCTCAGTAATGTATAGCTGTCGCAAAAGATGTTCTCAGTTATGGCTCGGTCCTGCTGCGTTTATTAATCATGATTGTCACTCCAATTGCAAGGTATAAAGAGATTTTACCATTTTCTTTATTGGATGAGAATAACTGAAACATTCACCATATTACACTTCAACAGTACGTTTCCACCGGGGATTCAACTGCGTGTATCGAGGTTGTACGTGATATTGTGGAAGGGGAAGAAATCACTTGTTTTTATGGCTCTGATTTTTTTGGCGATGGAAATTGTGCATGTGAATGCCTCACTTGTGAAAAGTGAGTATTTGAATAAATATGAATCAAAATCAGATCTTCCTACCTACCTACGCCCACGGTTTATATTATACAGCTATTTATGTCGAAATAAATACATTTGTGCATTGCATTTCAGATTAGGAAAAGGTAAATTTGCAAACCAGCAGGAAGATGCAGATGGTCAACAAGAAACTTCAGAGCATCAGCCGTATCGGCTACGTAACACTGATGGACGAATTTTGCGAAGAAGAAACACAGACTCTGAAAGCATTGACATAGAACCCTCCAGCATGTCACCAGATTCAACTTCATTTCATAATAAACATGAAAAACGGAAATACTCGAGATTCGAAAACATACTAGTTATTACTCAAGCTGTTGCAATGAAAATTCGGAGGCATGAAACGTAAGGGACAATTCAAAAAGAAGTAACGCTAAACACAAGTTTTTTTTCCAACTCCACTTCACCCCGTGTCACGCTTTTTAACATCACCACATTCTCTAAGCAATGTGGGGCGTTATCTTCTTTATGAGTAAGCAATTAGTGGCTTGATTCACGTTGCTTCTGATTTTTACCACAAAACAGTAATTCCTACACCCGGGATAGACGTCCTCTAAATCTACATTAATGAAGTATCTACCTCTTGTAGCGTGTTGAATCATAAGTGGTTGGTAAGATAGCGCCTTTCTCGAACAGTTCAGCATTTCTTGGCAGGAGTCGACAGTTTTATTGCATGCATTTTGTACCACTTGCCGTTGTCTGTCAGCTTCTGCCATATTATATCATCATGAGATTGATCATCATTGCATTGTATAGAATTCCATCTTATTTTTTCCTTTACTAAAATGTAACTTATATAATTCCAATCTTTAGTCCATATTTATTTAGGTAAGATTATTGTTAGACGTAGTGTATAAGTAAATATACATGTGTCAGACAAGTATGAATTCTGAAGTATGTTTCTTTTAGCCCATGGTAGTAACTAGGATGTGACGTATTTTGTATTTACGTAACTTGTAAATAACATTATGCGTGACATACTTTGATTAGATGGAACCAAACTTTAATTTCAAAATTAATAGGACATGCTTACAGAATATTAGGGTAAGTTATTCGAAATTTGTGGTGCTGTTACATAAAAACAAGGAAGACATGTTAACTAATACAGAACGCTTTGGGTGGACGAGTATTTGGGGATAAAAACTAGGGCCACAGTTCAAAATCTTGGAAAATGTTAATTTCGGCCGTGTAAATATTGTATGCATGTTGAAGGATGCTAAGGAAAATCTAAGGAATCTTGTTAGTAAAAATGTAGTTGGAATAAAAAGTCATGTTGAGTAGTTGTCTGTACACAAGCTATTTAGAGAAGGTATGGTGGATGCATTTCTTAACTAAACTTAAGTCAGAAGAAGGAGACGTAATTAGACTGGTTTGGTGCTTTTTATTTTAGAATTTATTTAAACGCATTAAAATGAATGAATCACTGTCTTAATGGCACTGGGTAAACGGTATAATCATTTTTAAGCTTTTGCAACTTTTGACTTTGATTTTAATCAGAATTTAAGCAAAACGTATAGATTAATAGTTTTTTATTTCGCTAATTAATTATTAGATAGTACAGAAGAATTTGACAGATATTGATAAAGTAAATAAAAATATTTGAAACTTCGAACACATTAAAACATATTTGATTGAAATTGAAGGTATTTACATGCTAAAATAATAACAGTCATGAAAATTATTTTTTAGTATGATTATTATTTTTGGTGATTTTTTTCTATTTATTTTATAGTAGTGATTTTTTTTCTACTAGAGAAAAGAACCTGTATTTTTTTGTAGTTGTGTATTTTTTGTAATTTATTCAATCACACACTCTGCACAGCAGAGATAAGGACAATTTAATAAATACTTCGAACACCAATTATTTTGACAACTCTATTATTTGGGACCGTTGTTTTTTCTAGCAAAAATATGTGTGTTGTAAGACCAAATGAGTCAAAGAATTATTTGGCTAGTAGTAAACTGTACAAAATGTTTCATTAAAATCTCTGATTTATTTATTAAAAATGGGTTTAATATTATGTTTTCATTATTATGCATATTAATAACACAGCATTGACAATAACATGTTCAAAACCTCATGTGGTAAGATTCGTTGTCTTGAAGCAGAGGATTGCACTGAGCCCAAAGCCCGCCCGATGCCCGAGCCCGATCGGGCTTTTCTGAATTTTAGGCCAGTCAGGTTTCGGGCACCATGAAGTAAAAATTTCGGGCTTTCATTTATTTCAAAATACCCGATCAAAATCCCGAAGTCATATATTTTGAAGAAAATGCGTGCAAATACTTCCCTAAATCTTCTTCTATACCATTCATAATTTCTTCTAAAGTCGATATGTGAACAACATACGTGTATTTGTAAAAGATATCTCTGCATGCATCAACAGAATGTAAGCAACACATCATAATTTGTTTTGTACGTCGTTCTGGCTTAATTGAATCTAAATACGTTTTAATGCATAATACAGGTCTTTACTGTACATAATAGTACATATGTTTCAAGTTTACTATTGACATGCGAAACTACGCAGCTTCTCTAAACCGTTCGTTTGTTTGCAGCGTTTGTAACATTTGTAAAATAGAATTAATCTTTGCTTTCGATAATATTTTTATAGTTTTATTCAACGAACCTTATCAAAAGCACCTATGCATAAGGTGTACATATGGGCAGCAAATATTATTGTTAAGAACCCAACTGTTTTAAGCATATTTATTATTATCAGAAAATTTTCGGGTTTTTCTTCGGGCTTCTCGGACTTTTGTCAAAAATGACGATCGGGCTTCGGGCTTTTGGGCTTGAATTGACCCTAAAATCGGGCTTCGGGCTTGGACTGAAAGACCAATTCGGGCTTTCGGGCATTGGGCTCAAAAAATCTCTCGTGTCTTGAAGCAAGGACGAAAGTTCAGAAAAGAGAAAGTAGAACAGAAGATAAGTGCCAAGTTTGGACTTTTGCAAATTGAAAAGAAATTAAATGCTCTGTTAGATTTATTTGCCTTCGGAACTTAGAAAGATGAGAGTGAAAGAAGTGAACTAATTTTGCTACGAATGTAATAAAAGAAAAACAAATTCATGAACAAAAGTGCAGGAACAGAATTGGAGACATCGTGCAGCAGTAGAGTCGTACCGTACCGTAAAATTTATCATTGAGAAGCAAGTGAGGATGATAGCTAGGGCTAAAAGCATACATTATTAGAAGTAGAACTTTGAGACTCATTGTCAGGCTTCATATGCGGGAAGGGAAAGCACATGTGTGGCAGTTTTAGGAGTTGATCATCATCAGCAGAATCAGGTGTACGTGTTTATGCCAATTTTAGAGCAGTTTTGTTAGTATTATATTTAATTGAATATTTCATTTTTAGCGACGAAAATTGCCCTCTTCTTCAAAATTATTATTGTCATCTAGATTTGATTACCCAAGAGTCAAGATTTGACTTTGTTTGACTTGACAAAAGTTTTTGTAGTGGCC
Source organism: Sinhomidia bicolor (assembly GCA_027743785.1). NCBI lineage: Eukaryota > Metazoa > Arthropoda > Collembola > Entomobryomorpha > Entomobryidae > Sinhomidia > Sinhomidia bicolor. The sequence continues at coordinate 9,264 of JAHZMT010005097.1, forward strand.
AGCGTCAAATTAAAGTTGGGTGACCGAGTATAAAAATGAGACCAAAAACTATTGCCGGTTGTACAAGAAGTTTAGTTAAAGGAGGTGCTAAAAATGGAATTCGTCTGGGTGCTCGGAATCTGCACGAGTTTCGAACTGCCAAAGTTTCATTTGGCGACAGTGTTGGGTATTGTGAAGCGATCCTATTTCCAGGAACTAGAGTGATAGCGCAAGTACGACTTATACAAAATATGCTTACTTAATGATATTTAGTAAAGTTAGAGCGTAGTTAAGTGGTCCGTTAGTTGATTGCATACATAATTAAATATTATAATCATGTTCATTACGCAGTTAATGGTGTAGTTTTGTTTGAATTAGGCTTCTGCCGTAATTGGCGAACCTGCTGAATCCAGACCAGGAGAAGGAGCCCTCACAATATCAGTTTGGGTATCACCTGCAGCTACTGGAGAAATGGTCGGAAGCTCTGATAAACCATCCTCTATCGCCAGAACTCTTGAAAAGATGTTTAAAGACAACCGAGCTGTAGATTTAGAATCCCTCTGCGTTAAATTTGGAGAGTTGGTAAAAGAGTCAATCTATACCTATGCTAAGCATTCAGCATTCAGACAAAATTTGACTAGTCATTTTAACTTACCGTCTTTTTCATTAGGCCTGGATTCTTCGAGTGGATGTCCACGTTTTGGACATGAACGGATGCATTCAGGAAACTGCTGCGTTAGCTGTTCTAGGTGCCCTACTGACATTTCAGAGACCTCATGCAGAGATAGACCCAGAAACTGATGAAGTAGTTGTTCTTCCATTAGTTGAATCAAACCCAGTTGAATTGCATTTATTTCATTTACCAGCACTAACTTCCTTTGCCCTTTGTGATGATAAACTACTTGCTGAACCTTGCCACGAAGAGGAGGAGGTACCATAATAACCTATTATTTTTATATATATTATATGATGTCGTCATATTTCAGGACAAAATACAATTTATTTAATTGTATTATATGTATTTTCCTTTTCTAGATTTTTCCAGGTAAATTACTGATTGGAGTGACAGACAGTAAAGAACTTTGTCATCTTCACATGACAAATCCAATTGATCAAACGTTGCTTCTTGAAGCAACTCAGCTTGCTCAAGCGCACTGCTTGGAAAGATTAGAAATGTTGAAAAGCCAAATTGAAGTGGTGAAGAAGGAAAGAAGTGTTCCCGTTTATGAAAGACCAGTTACCTCTAGGAAAACTGGCGTCGAGTTAACATTAGCAGAAATGGACAAAATTCTTGAGAAAGCTAGTTCCACTAAGAGAAAGTCTTCCGTAAAACACCCGGTAGTAGTAGAAATCTCCAAGTCCGATGTGAACATTTTAGAAGATATGAACATTTGAAGCATTTATATATGTACATAAAGATTAATAATAAAATATTTATATAGGTAAGTTCATTACTTCAGGACTTTATACTATGTAGACCGTGAAGAGATGTGAATCTCTGGGACCGTATTTTTTGTATTTGTGTAATAAAGCTAGGGAATTTGATAAATAAATCAATGGTTAATTAACACCACTCATATTCTTTGACTTCATTATTAATTCCCTATTTCATTAAAATACGAGTCTTTTTAAAAAAAGAATATTAATATCAATAATTTACTTTCATACTTAAATCATCATACTTACGTAGTATGTATGTACAAACCTATTCGGTAATGAAATGCAGGCGCAATCATTCAATTTATTCAAGTGTGAACTACGTGGTTTCATTATTTCCGTTGATATTTTTACAAGACGTAAAGGTTTTCCAAGTTTGTAGTTGTTGTATTTTGTTTACGCATATGTCTTCTAGTAATTTTCCGTAGCAAAATAATCTCAATCATCATTTTCATTATCATGCAAACAAGCAACTATTAAATGTCTACATTTTATTTTCATCGCAGCGTTAAAGACGTCAACGTAAGATAGTATACCATACCTACTTTGCTCTTGCTCATGCATGCATCATGCATCCAATTCCACATGAAAGACTTTATCAAGGCCCTTATGAACAACTTGAAATGGGCGTCGGGCGTCTATTAAGTATGTAAATAATATATGAACATATATGCAGGAACGATAAATAAAATTTAATGTTGCTCAAAGATCAATGGTTAAAATGAATAAATGAAAGCATTAGAAGTCAATCAATAGTCAATTATAACGGTATTTAAGACATCAATTGAACAATATTTAGCTTTCAGGAGTATACTAATTGCTAAATGTACTATAAATTTGAGTAGTCTGAATGCTTTGCATAAACTATCTGGTAAATAACGGCAAATTTGGAATCTTACAACACATGAATTTAAGTAATGTAGAATATAGGTAGATACGTGAATTGTGAATATCTATATGCAAAATGCTTGCAACTTTGCAATCTTTGTACACCTGCTTTGTAATATAAATATTATGCATTTTAAGTACTAAACTACATTTCTCTACGGTTTTTCGTGCTGGAGTAATTAATTTAAACTAGTGAAATCGTTGTGCAATCCTCTTGCATGGATGCTTCCCAATCAATTTTTGTTTAAATAGATTTTCTTATTTTTCTTAAATACCTTATCTCAGAATATTATCAAAATGAAAGTATAAAATTACAAGGGTGTAAATATTTACAATAATACCATTAAACCAAACAACAGATGTGTTTGCGTTTGCTTGCATCAATTTCGCATATACGTAAATAATTCAGATTATGGACTATGAGAAATTTTTGTTTTTTCTATAAGCTGTCTACACTTTTTATCCGTAATATTTCGCTTAGAAGACATTATTGTTGGCTGCGTCATATTATGTAGTTAATCTCTACAATCTCTAGTTTCCAGTGCGCAGTGTCCGATTTCTGGCATGAAAACCAAGTCCAGAGTTTACCAACAAATGGAACGGACACGCAAAAACTTGTTCCTTTGTCAGTGGAGTTTGTTTTGTTGTGTTACTAGCTTGATGGTCAGTTTTGAAAGATACACCAAGGACAAACAGCTCATTATGCGTATCACAAGTATATGTCCTTCATACCCATCATTTTGTTCGCTTTTCGTAACGACCATTGTTACATCATGCAAGCTACCTGACTGTATTATTGTAGCTGTGGGGTTACTGGTTTTACATGGTTTTGCATCAGTCTTTTAGCATGAACATATTTGCAAGAAATTGCTTCATATTGCCAATACACCTTGTGTATAAGCTTTACATTGTTGAAAAGCAAAAGAAATAAGAATGTGTTCATAATTAATTGCATTTACCTAAGCATATATGTACTTATATAAAATCAGACAACATGTACATCTGCATAAATATTAAATATAAACTGTTGATGAACTTTGGACATTAAGTCAACTGACCATCAAAACCAGAACAAAAATTGGTAGTGCTCCTGTTTAACAACACATGTTGCATACAACAGAAGAAATTGCAACCTTTGCAAAGAGTTTGGGGATGATTATTATTTTGAAAATTGCAATATATAGCAAGATATTCCTGTTTGAAAATGCGACAACATAAATAAATGTATATATATATTCTAAGTTTAAAAATTGTGCTAAAAATGAATTCATGGTGAAAAGGTGGTAAGTAAACATATCCGAGCTAATATCCCAAGACACGATGGCACTTATGTAAATGTAAATACAATCTGTAGTAGTAAAAGCTATATCCATGTTTGTCATTACCAGTTTTTTATATGAAATTTTTATGCTCTCTGCATAAAAGCATGAAATTGTACCTTGTGCCTACTTACCATATTTATATATCTTCAGCAGAGGTTAGAAAGCATACAAAAAATAGAATTACAAACTTGTTTTTTGTTGTACTACTGACTTGATGTAGTTTGTCAGCAAGCAAAGAAGCAGCACCTTGATATGATAAGTGTGTTAAACAAGCGTTGTACTTCAGTGAGTTGCGAGATCCTATTTTCTACATATAACTGGTTTTATAAAAAAATGCCTTCTCCAGTAGTGGATAAGTGAAAATATATGGTAGAAATTCAAGCATCTGCTGGCTGACCGACAATTGCGTTTATTCTGTTTTTGTGTTCATCTGTCTTGTGATTATTACTGTTCCCAGACGCTACACCAGCTTACTAACAGGCACATGGTATTATATAGCCAGTCAACCAGGCACCTTTTCATTTCAGATCTCATCTTTAAACTTTAAACACATATTATACATATTCACTGCCCACTCGGCCCAATCTTTTTCATGACGACTTGTGATATTGAATCCTGACTGAATCCTCTTGATGGACACAAGTGTTTAATGTTCTTGGTTTTATATTTACTTAAAAAATTATTCATGAATAAAACAGCACATACCGTCCATCACATTACATGCCTATACATCGGTAAGTATTTGCTTCACACAAAGGGATGATTCTCTCCCTCACATTCATTTTCAATCTACTATAATGTGTTTATTGTTACTTTCTTCGATTCATGCAAAGACCAATACTAGCTTTCCCAAAATATTATGGTTTGTACTGTGAAAATACACCCATTGGTCATTTTTTCAATCTTCTTGTGTCTTTGTGCTTTTCTAGTGGACAACAAAATGAACTAGTTGAACTAGCTTTTGTCTATGAGTAGATAGTGTTGTTTTTAGCTGTTATAATCAGGAAATTAAATTTAATATACTCGTTGCATGACTTTGGGTTTAAGTTTAATAAAACCATTCATGTCATTTGTACCAGTGCGGTATTCAACCCAAGAAGCAAGGGCAATTTCTTCCATTGTACGTAAGATTTAGTTTAAAGTATTAAAATAAACACTTTACTGATATTTTTAGCCGATTAAAGCATAAATCATTTCCCAATATGTATATGCATAGCAGTACACAATTTGTGCTTTTTAATGCGTCAGTTTCAGTTCAATTAGAGATAAAGTTTTAATACGCAAATGAGTTACATGCTGTATCCTACGTATCTGTCTGGGTTAATACATTCATAAAATGCTACATTTTGGTGGTATTAGTGATTGGGTGTTACATGTGTTATATATGTAGTAGCGAGCAAAGTGGGATGTCGATAAAAACAAGAAGAAAGGGTTAAAATAAAATGGATATGAAAAAAGTCTTTGGACTTTCTTAACAAGAGAACTTACACAACTGTATGAAACTAATTTATGGTGTTCAATGTCTCGTCTCTGACATAAGCATGCAGTACAATATAGAAGTAAATGTATGGTTGCGAGTTCCATATACATATAAACCATTTACTTTTTGACTCCTCCAAGTAAAAATCTTAAAATTACACTTCTAAGTTGGTAAATAATAATAGTTTCATATTTTTAGTCATTGTTCAGAATGAAGTAACGTCCTTTCTATTCCATGTCTTTGTCACTCATTGAATAAATAAATATTTGTTATTTATTCATCAGTTTGAGTTCATTTCGATGTAACCTTCAACATTGGCTCTTTCTGACGAATTGTCAGCAATTGAGAGGTTATTGAGGTAGGGAGTTGTGGATAAAAAAAACATAGTGCAGTAAAAAGGCGTGTCCGTCCTCCCGTAAATAAAACCTGAGTACTGAATTTCGTGTTGATTTTTTATAGAAATAATATACGCTGATTTTGAACTTGCAAGCTTGTGTAGCCCGTGTGATACAACACTATATACTTTATTTGAACTTCCAAGTCACGTGGAATGAGATAACTTGTAAGAAGACTTTGGAACACATCTAAGCTGGTTCCCTTTGTGCAAATTGTTGTGGCCAGGCACAATCATTACAAACTACGTTCCAAGCTAAATTTGGCAAACCCTGCTAAATTCATCATGCCGAGCGCCACCGTTCCTGATAGCAATGATAACATGACCACCTCCCTCCATCCAAAACGACCACAGAATCTCTCATTCAAACAGAAAAAGCCGTTGGGTAAGTAAGTATAAGTATACGCAATATAACCACCACGAGACTCGTCCGTACTTATATTTATTTATCTATTAGCTACCAGAAAGGAAGAAGTAGCCACAATCCGGGTTAAATTTCCAGCAAAAGTTCCTGTACGTATTTTAGCAAAAATACTTTCTCGAAATAATTTACTGTTTCCTTATTTATACATAGTTATGAATAAGACATCATATTGAATAATACACATATAGGTTATTGTTGAGAGATACCACAAAGAAACGCAGCTGCCCAGCTTGGACAAAACAAAATTTCTAGTTCCAGAAGAGATAACCATGTCTCAGTTTATAACAATTGTCAGGTATGTAATTTTAAAACTATACCTTTACATAGTACTTTTACATAATTTCTATATAACAAAAATACGCTTTTTAGCAATTTTTTAGTATAAGAAATAATATAAAACAGCATACTGTTTCTTAATACATTGTCACCATTTTACTAGATCTTTTTTGGTTTTTACGATAGAAATCGTCTGCAACTCAACTCGCAACAGGCATTATATCTGCTGGTCTCGAACCGTAATTTAGCCTCACTATCTAGACCGTTATCTCAGATTTATAGGGATTATCGTGACGAAGATGGCTTCCTTTACGTGACATATGCCTCACAAGAAGTGTTTGGTTGAAATGGAATCTTTTATATATATATATAATCGTAATCCCTAAGAATTTATTCCAATCGCAAAGTGGAGTGGCCAAGTGATAGATTGACGCAACTTTAAGACAAGCATATTATTATGAGAATTTAAGTCAAAAAGTTTAAAAAAATTGTAAAACAGTTCGTATATATACGAGATTGGAAATGAACCTCAAGTATGTCGTGTGCCGTGTTCAAGTCCAATTTACATATTATTCTTTACGCATATCGTGTGTTTTGTATACTGAATGTTATATAATACCTATTATACATAATGGATGGAGCTTAATGATTTGAATAGTCATCTTTCTGCATCAAAATATCTTAGGATAATTGAAGACAGCTTTGTTAAAATAATATTTTTACCTGATTTAATCATAACATAAACGTGCTTAGAACCCATGTGATTATGACTATTAAATATGTGTCCATAATTAATACTATATAAGAATAATTTGTTGTAATAATAATTATTATGATTATAATGAATAAAAAATATATCGTACCATATAAAATATGTCACTGTTTTTGCATTATGGAATATAATCTCCCGCATGCATGCAGGTTCTTGTTTAATAAAACCGATTGTAAATCATACTAAACTACTAAAAACATTTTTCAATTCATAGAATGAATGCCAATTGGCAGTTGCCAATTTCTTGATAAATTTAAAAAAATTGCACGCACGTTTGCAATTACTAATTACTACATTTGCATTAGGTGAATGCATATGTAAAAAGTAAAAATATATTATGCACATGTCATGTGACATCATATGTTGTAAATATGTACAAACAAAGATGCTTTTTGTTTTTTATAAATCTCATTTCGATGGGCTTTTGAAAAGCCGCTTTTCACTACTACTACTGCACTGGCATAAAAACCGGCTCCATCCACAGGGAAATAGGTGAACAGAACAGGTGATTGGCAAAGTATTACTGAAGTTGTTCTCAGTCAAAATCAGATACAAAAAATAGGCATAACTTTTTCACGCATGCACATGGTATTTTTTATCAAAAAATTTAAAAAAATCGTGCTTGTGTTGATGAATGTAATACTTTATGTTATGTTATTTGTTTTCATTGATCATTCGTTTTCATCAAAAATTATGCACTGTAAAAACTGCATTGTTTATTTTTGCAGTAGCAGCACTACCCTCTCTTCTGTATAACTTTATAATAAAAAGAGGTTACATGATGAATTCCGGAAAAAGTGCGCGTGTAACGTTTAAGATAGCGTCGCTTAGAAGAATTCATTCTATACCCAGCAATTTTACTAGTATACTTAGCTTTCACCGTCGGTTGTTCGCTGATTGGAATAGGGGAGTGAAAGTTTCTAGTTTTTACTTTTCCCGACGCCCACTTACTAGTTTTCGTGGTGAAAGTGCAATTACGATTTCTTCTAAAAATGTTTTTGGGATGTCATGGAATGGTAGTCGCATTGAAAAGTCATGCTGTATGTGTGGGTTTGGAAGAACTTCAAAACGCTATTGTAGTAGCAATAAAGGTGACGGTAATTCTTTGCCAGTATTGAGAGGGGACGACGCGTCCCCGGAATTTTCCATCAACACTGCTGAGTTTCTCCCAGAGAAAATACGTAATTTTAGTATAATAGCGCATATAGATCATGGAAAGAGTACATTGGCAGATCGACTGTTGGAGCTCACAGGTTTTCACGAAATCTTGTAGTTAAAGCGTTCCAATCGGAAATTAGCCATTCGTTTTATAGATTTTTACCGTTATTCAGGAACCATCACAAAGTCATCAGGTCTGCTGTGATATTTCTTAAAACATCTATAATAGGGGTGCATTTTACCTTGTTAATACCCGAAATTTTTTTGTTATCATCTAGGCTCAAACTATCGCCAATTTCTACTTGGCGTTTGCTAAAAACCTTGTTATTATACCTGTTCTCAACAAAATTGACCTAAAGCACGCAAGACCGGATGTTGTTACAGAGCAACTCTATAGTCTTTTTGAATTACCTAAGGAATCCATTCTAAGAATATCAGCTAAAATGGGAATCGGAATCGATGACGTTTTGGAAGCCGTTGTGCAGCACATACCTGCACCAAATGGACAACGTAATTTACCTGCTAGGGCCCTCATATTTGATTCATGGTATAACAAGTATAAGGGTGTAGCATTGATGGTTGCAGTGGTTGACGGTCATTTAAAACTTAATCAAAACATCACAATTGCTCAGTCCGGAAAATCTTACGACACGAAGGAAATTGGGATAGTGAATCCAGATCAAGCACCTCTTAAGACACTGTGAATACTAATTGCATGCGCAACTTTAGTTTTCGACCTTTCTCTAGATATTGAAATGAAACAAGCATTTTTTTGTTTGCAGATATGCAGGTCAAGTGGGTTATTTGTACTGCAACATGAGATCAATTAAAGAAGCTAACGTCGGGGGTACTGTGTATGCAACTAATGCACCAGTGGAACCTTTACCTGGCTTCCAAAAGGCAAAGCCTATGATTTTTGCTGGGGTTTATCCGATGGATCAATCAGAACATCCAATGCTACGAAGCGCATTGGAAAAACTACTACTAAATGACTCTAGTGTGGAGAGCAAAATAGAAACAAGGTTGAATGAAATAGCCAAAATAAATTAGTTTTTGTATTTTGCAAGAACACTTTCAAAGTAATTGGTACGTAAATTTTCAGTGCAGCCTTAGGCCACGGTTGGAGGCTTGGATTTTTAGGTGTACTTCATATGGACGTTTTTAATCAACGTTTAGAACAAGAATATGGAGCACAAGTTGTTCTCACTGCTCCCAACGTGCCAGTAAAAGTCAAAATTTTTGGTGCAAAAAACATCAAGGCGTACGGGGGAGATATGCTTACAATTAATAACCCATGTAGTCTTCCAGATCCGGTTATTATAGAGGAAATGTATGAACCCTTTGTAATGGGGACAATTATAACTCCTGGTACAATTTTAAATATATGATATGCTACACAATTTTGCTCCCTAAACTCAAAACCTGATTACAATATATCATCCTGGATTGCAGATATTTTTATGGGTGAAATAATGAGCTTATGCCTTGACCGCAGGGGAATTCAGAAGGAATCCCGTAATTTGGACGATGAAAGGGTCATCATGACTTTTAAACTTCCTTTGAATGAAATCGTTGTTGATTTTTATGAAAAACTCAAGGCAGTTACATCAGGCTACGCTTCCTTTGACTACGAAGAACTAGGATATGAACCATCTAATTTAACAAAGGTACGAAACGTTTTCAACAAATCTTGTTTGGAACTCGTTATGTTTTACTGCAAATTAATTTCAACACGTCGTTTTTAACTTCGTTTATTGTTTATTATGTGTAGATGAATATTCTTTTGAATGGAGAAGTTCTCGATGAAATGACAACAATAGTGCATACAACAAAGGCCAGAGACCGTGGCAAATCTATTTGTGTGAAACTTAGAGATACCATTCCTCGCCATCAGTTTGTGGTAGATTATGTCGTAACTTAATTAATTTATTTGTTTAAAAAAAAAAATAAGTTTCAAAACTCTGCACGATTTTAAAAATTTGTTTTAGGTAAATGTACAAGCGGCGATAGGAGGAAAAGTAATTGCCCGTGAAGATATTAAGGCCTTAAGAAAGGATGTGGCCGCCAAACTAGTAAGATTTTTACGGAATTCATATGCTGTTACGACCCAGGTCGATAGTTTTTTCATGTTAGAAGCAAAAAGAATGTTTGAATATTGTGAATTACTAATCTGTGTAATATTTTTATTTCAATGCGAGAAGCAAAACTTTGTCATTTGTA
>JAHZMT010005098.1:0-12284 GCA_027743785.1 Sinhomidia bicolor
CTTTTATATGCACACAGCCTTTCTTTAATTATTGAGCCCGGAAAACCTGGGATTTATTGAAAAATTAAATGACGTTTAATGAGAAGTCTTCTTGATAGAATATTTACAATAATAGCGCGTGTTTAAAATATGGATATACGTATGTATATACCTAGGTTTATAAATATATATTGCTCGCCTCGGCTACTTTCTAAAGTTCAAATACTTGACCTGTTACCAACTTTTCTGTGTAGTGCATCAAGAAATATTTTTTCCCGAAATCCGCATCATTTTTGCATTTAAAAAACATGCTCGTCAAGATCTCAAAACTGTGAATAAATGTTTATCACAGCATCTATCATTTGCACTATAAGATCCTGCCTATATCAGGTCGTCGTAATACTTGGTATTTATTGATAAAAAAAGTAAAAATTCTTTATACATTCGTCTGTCCACCTTTTATGTCTGCGAGTCAAATAGTCAAATATGCATACATCGGAAAAATTATGCTCTTTTTCAAAGCTGTCAGAAATGATTCTTCTTGGAATTTGAAATTAAATTCAAGGCATGTTCCAAAGTAGGTAATCCTTTCGGATAAAATGAAATTTACTACCTAATTTATTTTTTGAGTCTAAAGAAATTCCACATCCCTCCTCCCCATTACACGACATGTGTTGTGTGTTTTTCTTGTTTTGTAATATGTAATATAATGTAGATAAATAACTAGCAAGATAGATTATGACAAACACGCAGCAAGTCGTATATCATGTGGCGACTCTTTTGTTATCCCATAAATGGAAGCATTTCGAGGAAATTTGTCTTATAGATAAATAAATGTAAAACATTGTTCATTTCATGGAAATAGGAATGATTGACACTTTCATATTCGTGTAGTTCAAGCATTTTATTTAAGCAATATGTTTGTCACTTGCACGCATTTTTTTTCTCCATCTCCACCACATACATACATCGCTCATACTCACACTGGGTGGAATGTTGGCTGATCGTGAGATGCGGTATTTTTACAGAGAAAAGTTACAACAATGAGATGAGATCATATGTATATATTATAAGTATATGCACAAAAGTTATTTTAATCTCTCCCAAAAAAATCTAGTGAGGGTGGTAGTGGTGGGTGGTGGGTGAGACAGGCTCGAGCATTCCAATTTCCAACATCAGACATTGTGGCAACATTTATTTGTCTGTTAAAAACTGTGTACAAAGCGATCTGTCTCTTTTTGTCCAAGATGATGGCTGCTGGTTGGACAATTTATTAAATCACTACCGAGAATATATAAATTACAAATGAAAATGATTGCCTTTGTTCATAATGAGATCAATGTATCATTCATTTTATTTATATTGAAATAAAATGAAAAAAAATGTTTTAGATCTCTAGCCGGATGGGTTTTTTTCTAGATTTTATTATTTTCTGTGTCTAGCTAGAGTTCGTCTTCCCAGTTGTCCGCTAGTGTTAGTCTGGTATTTTACTTTCTTTGAAGGACATTCCAAATTCCAGCTTAGATCCTATGGTCGACTTTACTAAGGGACGTTCCTTGAATTGAGTGAAAGATAGAAGAAAGTCCCGACAGAGCATGCATAAATACATGTATAAGCCAACAGTGGAAGAAAGGGCGGTGCGTTGTGTGTCCAGTTACCCCAGGTTCTGTGAAACCTCTGAGTAACCTTGCATATTCTACCTCGCCTCCGTTGTTCTAATAATATATATCGTTGTTCTATTGTACTCGTTAATCATTAAAAATTATTGTAAAATACATAGTTTTCCTGTTATTTTACCTTTCGTGTAATATATAGGATACTTTATGACTTGTTATTTTGTTAGTGTCATATTCAGTATTTCCTCGCGGTTTCGATCATTTTTTGCACATAGAGAGCCCCTTGAGGCTTAAAATGCTCGAAACTGGGAAAATGTATAGACTTGATCAAGAGAAGATTGTATAAGATACACTTGTTGTAAAGGTGCTTTTGATGTTTGTCGCTTACAGACAAGAGTTTTCTATTTTTCTATAATAAATGTTTAACAGTATCTCTGTAATAAGTATGTAAAACTTATCCATGTGGGTATAATTATAATTTATTATTATTAGGTATAACATGGTTAATATTTAAGTATATACATTTATCTATCTAGTTAAAAACTCTTATATATATTTATTAAGTCACGTTGTGAATGTTACTATATACAGCACATCGTTTCGTTCTGTGTAAAATGCTGCATTTCTGTGATCATAAAAAGTTAACTTCCTACACATCGTTTGCATCAGGTATGTATATAATACTAAAAATATATAAGTTACATGTAAATGAGTATTAATTAGGGAATTCAAGGTAAGTTTACAACTCGACTCACTCGGCTATATAGGTATACAGAACTTTTCTTTTATAAATACGTACATACTTACTTATTATACAAGCACAAACTTTGAACTTCAAATTTTATAATATTCATCATGGTGCCCATTCACACGTGAACGAAATAATTATTGAGAACGAAATACGATGAGTCTGGGCATCAAGTTTTTTTATCTATCTATACCATAAAATATATCTTAAAAACATCTATGTATACGTATTGGTTACTACTACAAGTACATATATAAATGCTGGGGCAATGTAATAATTTGTGACCTGAGAGAACATAGGAAATAATAATAATAATTCGCTGCTATCTCGCTACTTTAACATCTTTACCATTGCTAAAGCTAATATATAATACTATGACTAATGATAATACAAAAAGTGAATGATTAAAGTGTTGACTAAATATTATTATTTACGGACTAGCACAACTAATAATAATGCTAATCTTATGGCATTAAAGGCTATAAGTCTACTACTATGAAACGTACGTAGAGTGCAAATTCTTCTATTTGTATTTAAACTAAGGATTTATTATTACAGCCACAGTAAAGTTTATGGAAGATTTCTTATGGGAAACAATCATTATATCAGTAAGCAGAAGTAATTGTTCCACTGGGTACAATTTAATAGAGCAGTTGTGTGGAGAACGTGTTGTTTTGCCTAAGTTTTAGTAAGCTATGTATATAGTATTTGTGTAAAATGTGTATAATATTTTAAAGATAAGCATATTATATGTTTCAGTATATATATCTATTGTATTATTGTATAGCATATTTAATCCAAAAAGATTAATGACCGCTTAATCAAGACGATTAGAAAGTATCAAAGCCATAATCTTTGACAAATGCTCTCGTCTGCTCGTAAATAATCTCTCCTGAAGAGTTATTTACGATTAGGAATATTATAAATTACATAGGGAGGTACAATAAAACCGTTACATACATTCTCTTATTATAAATACATAGTTGACTTATTCTATACTAAACTATCAACACCGTTGTACCTTCATCTTCTTTAACCTCATATTCATAAATAAATATACATATGCAAACAAATTACTATTAACATTAGTAAGTAAGTAATAAAGTAATCATAACATACTTTTAAAACTTGATGTGTGCTGTAATGTACAATGAGCAAAATTAATGTAGCAGTTTACTAATTTGTACACTTGTTTGCACTGTTGAAACTTTCAAGAAATATTGGATTTTGGGCTAGACACTGCGTAAATGGCAGTAACTGGAAGTATATATTTCGTGCTAAAAGTGAAGAAGCTAAAACGGTATAGACTTAATTATATGTATGTATTAAATGTTCTAGTTAAACCCGTTGAAATCATGTTCAGTTAGTTTAAAAGTGCAATCATTGTTGTTGTTAGTATGATAATATTTATTTATGTAATGAGCAGAAAGTAAAAGTAAAAAGATGTATATCGTATATCATCTAGTATTATATGAATGTGATACAGTTTTTCTTGTAATTGTACTATATTTAATTCAATTGTGTTGCAACAACTATATGGATGTATTAATGCTAATAAAAGTATCAAATGTTTCGTCAACGTACAAGTCGAAATACGAAAGATCTAAATAAAAATATTATGTAAAATGAAAGAAAACGAAAAGGGGCTTTAATAATAATTATTATTATTTGTCGGTTTATCCATTTTTTTAAAAAAAAGGCAAAATTCGGAATAGGTATTAATTTTCACATGTATATGAGAAGATGTACCTATATTGGATTATACTGCGAAGAGAGCAAAGCAACATCTACTTTTGGTGCAAATTCACTGTCAAAATCTTGACGGTCATTTGAAAAAGGTTTAACGAATATTTACAAAATTATTTCATTTATCAAAAAGCAATGTTTCTTTAGCTCGTGGTGTATATATATATATTATAAACTTGGGAATAATCAATAGACCGTTTAAAATATTAAAGAATTATTGACATAGACTGTCGACTGTCATGATCATGTCAATTTTTCATAGGAAGGAAGGGAAACTTGTTTGGAACATTAGCACTTTTTATTACAGTATTCCTATTCAAATTGCCTTGCTTCATATAGATCATAAACTGATCATAAAAGCAACGTACAAAGACTTGAAAACAATTTTATTAAAATGAAAAATGACATAAAACTTTCTTTTTGTGCTATCAACTATCCAGTTCAGTTTTACCTTTCGTTTTAAGAAAATAGTTACCTATGTTCGATTTTAATGTCATTCATTTCGAAAGCAAAAATTTACTTTCACTTATTTCAGAATAGCATATACATCTAGTGTATATACACGTTCGTACCATGCCAAGCCGGTCTGTATGTCGCTTTCACCATTTCATTCAAGATAAACAGAGAAAAACACATTGTGGGGCGAAGTGCAAATGTCCCCACAGCCTACACCAACGATTTGCTAACACTTTCTTTTATACGACTGTACTGACAATTATTGAAGAGAGGCGTTCTCAGTGAAAAATGAACTAATTATCTTAAATGCAATAAATTAACTGTCTTTTGACTAGTTCACTCCCATGTACATAATGTGTAAAAGTTTGGTGTGCCCCTATGTAAAAATAACTTTTGTCTTCTATGCATGATTTTAAAAAAATGGTATCTCAATATAGCATTTATCATCAGATCGGGTGGGATCTATTCGACAACAGTATTTATGAAGCAAATTAATAAAAGTAAATACTCAGCGAAAGAACGAATAATATAATGACATTTTTATTAATAGGAAAGATTAAGTGCCTAATACTACACCATATTTCATACAATGATTCCCCGTCCATGCAAGCCAATGATTTCTGTTGGCCTTGGTGGTTGGAGTTAGAAGAGAAGAAATAAATGGGTTTGTTGGAAGCAAGAATAAAAAACATCGTTCATGTACCAATTTCATGGAATGCACCATGATGGTTGGATGAGTTTGCTTTGTATTTTTGTACCTCGCAGTAGACCACTCCAGTTTACGTTGTTGGTGTGAAAAAAGCAGTTTGGAAATCAAATAAGAAAATTTGTCATTTTCGCATGGCATATATATGTAGGTATACTCCTATAACTAACCCGCCCGGTAGTAAACGGGGAAGAATGCTGAAATGAAAGAGATTTTCACTTTCACCAGAAGAGAAAGAGGATTTATTTGTAAAGCACTAATGTGCAATTACAAGCAGATAGATTTTTTATTTACTTTTTCCCACGGCACAGTAGATTATTGAATTGAAAACAACTTGTAAACGCAGAATACCATGTTATCGCCAAAAATTGCTAATAATGAGCTTGTGTACTTTTTTTCATCTCAACAAACTCCACTCACACAAGTGGATTATAGCTTTACATGCTTCCCTTACCAATGCCAATTTGGTCTTTTCCTAATCAACGCTTGTCCTACTTTTGAAGAATTTTATTTTGTCGGAAGAACATGAATGAATGAATACTCTGGAAATGGTAAAGGGAAAAGAAAACTTTTATTGAAGTTTATTGATGGCAATGCAATGTAACACCGTGTAGGTATACTTGGTTGGTTGCTGTATGTTTCATCATCTAATATTTTTTTTCTTTCTACACAGTTTAGTAATAAATGCAGCGTGTCTTATGATAAGGATACTTCTCCATAGCTTTAGCATGCTCCCGTCGGTAATCCCATAGAAAATGATCAATCAGAATGGAATTAATGCGAGAAAGAGGAAGACCTGCATTGGACAAGTGACTTCTTACTTTCTCTTTTACCAGTTCCACGGCGTGTATTGAAGCTCCTCGTATTTCCACTTCTTTACGATCACCGTTTGGCAGCAAATTGTCTAAATGCGGACAAATAATAGCAAGTTATTATTTGGTTAAAAAAATATATATTTCAGTGGGTTTATATTGTAGCGATAGACTTTTATTAATTTTTTAAACCTTTTTCTAAAAGTTGAAACAATTCATTTGAATACTCCATAGTTCCATAGTGTAAAAGTACCTGTGGAACTCTGTTAGAAAATATAAATCCAAGTAAAGAAACCAATTTTACAACTGACAACTGACTTTATCTTTTAAAAACTGATTCAAATGCTTTCTACCTGTAATCGGCGAACATTGTCAAAGTTTCAATATCTTCAAAGTTCCCCAACCCCTTTCCCTCAAAACAAGCCCAAATATCGCCAATCAAAATTTGAGCCCGTTTATACAATGAGACTGTGCGGAAGGAAGATGCATACATGTAAATGATTCCATTTTCGAACTACTAATAATTTTCATTGACACAGTCTAATACATACAGGTTACATACCTCGCTTTTCCTCATAGTCAGCTTCATCTTGATAGGATGGGAAGTCGGAAACGACGATGTCAAGAAGTTTCTGGGAACTACCATTGCTAGCTTTGATACAATTTACAAAGGATCCTTGATATTTGTCTAGTAATACCCTACTAGCTTCTTGCAAATTCTTCACACGATCCTCGACGAGAGGGATTGGTGTAGATGTTTGTGATCTAAATATCCTGAGGATGTCATCAGCAGATAGGGAACCGTACACTTTTGGATTCGTTATATCCAATCCTTCATCCTAATTGACATTGTTATAAAATGCAAAAGTGACAATATGATGTGATCAGACATAGTCAATAATATGTGTATACAGCGATAATTATACTGTATTTTCTGATTTGTAAAATGCACATTTTCCTTACAATCGCTCTATTTACTCCAGCACAAAGAGCAAAGTATCCTGTATGAACTTGGTCTTTATAGGCAACTTCCCATTTTGGTGGGTCTGGGGAATCTTTACTACTTTCCTCTGTGGACACCCCTGACCAAAATGAAAAGTTTAATGTATCCACGAGGAATATCCAGTCGACAGCTTTATCACTTGTAGAGCTGGGATGTAAGCCACATTGACCGAAATTTCTTGGAGTTAACTTTCCTGATCGTACAGCTTCAAATATCTAGTTGAGACGGAACACATCAAAGAGAGAACGTGACAATATGTACAAATGCAATAATTTAATTATCCTGATCGCATTAATGTTGTTACAGTCATCACAACAACTACAGCATTACCTCTGAGGCGCATTTTTCTACTCCCGTGTCTATCACTTTAACATACTTAGCATTTGCGACAATATATTTTCCCGATTCTTTCGGAGAAAGCACTGTAGAACCGCTAGACATAGTGGTAGCTTTAAAAATAGGAGAAGGAAAATATATTTGATGAAACCGAAAACGATTTAATGGGTGTATAAGCATACGAGAGCTAAAAAAAACTTTAAATGGAAACACCTATTCTGATTGTCTGATTTCAGTATGCACTTCAATT
Source organism: Sinhomidia bicolor (assembly GCA_027743785.1). Lineage (NCBI taxonomy): Eukaryota > Metazoa > Arthropoda > Collembola > Entomobryomorpha > Entomobryidae > Sinhomidia > Sinhomidia bicolor. The sequence continues at coordinate 7,653 of JAHZMT010005098.1, forward strand.
TGATATTGACAAGAAGTAAGTTGTCAGCGAACAGACAGAAATCAGATGCAGATCGTGATCGTACACATGCACGTGAGTGACAGATAGATGCATGCATTTGCGTGATTCCACCTGATAGTTCACACTTTAGCAGCAGAATAGCACTGGAACCTGGAATGGAGTCTATAGTATAGACTTTATACTCGTTCGTATAGACTCCATTAAAAACGTAATATATTATAACACTGAGGAGCAGGAGCATTTTTAATTTCTTCAAGTTTCATGATTTCTGCTTGAAGTTTACTTTCATGATGTCTCCTGTTTTCATATAGTTATGGAAAGTCTATATATGTTTATATGTATTATGTTGCATGATTTTAGACAATGCACTCGAAGGAGCAATTTTGAATTATAGCATTTTTATTTTACGATGTACAAATTTTGATGCTAATTAGTATCAAATAAAATTAGAAATACATTAAATATACATTTAGAAACCGGGCAATCTGGTATTTTAAATATTTATAACCCGAGAAAGCTTTTGAATACGATTGAGAAGGATATCTCCTTGTTTAATTGTGGACTGGTACTGCCAATTCTTGTTATCCGGTCGATTCGTTTCCACAATGCCTAAATTGAAAAGTAAATACTATTGTGAAATTCAACTCAATGATAAAATAATATTGTACTATTTTTTACTCATAATCTTGTTTGAAGTACCTGTAACTTTGTCAATTTTACAGTGCAGTCGACCTGCCGCAATGAAGCGATGTAGCTCCATGTCAATAAAATCGGTTGTGACCCCAAAAGATCTTGACATGTAATCTAAAGTTAAGCTACTGTAAGATTCCAACAACTGAGAATACGCTTTAATCCTCATCTCACGAACATAGTAGCGGTAATGTGGGGAAAGCAATCGATCTTCTTTTAAAGCCTATAAAATATTTTATACAAAGAAAGTTTTAAAAAATAAATATTATGTATTCAAAATACAATTTGGGAAAGTAGATAACTGTTTTTACCGTTTCTATTTCAGCCATCCTACGGAAAAAGTCTCCGTACTTGCATTCATACAAAGACATCATGTACGATTTCAGTTCTGGTTGAGAATGAAGCACCTCCTGGATTTCAGCTCCTTTAATAACTTTTTCTTTGAGTTCATTACGAGGTAAAGCAAACATACTGACAATGACGGTGTATCTGACAAAATCAACGTAGTCCATCAATTCATAAGAAGTGAAAGTTGAAATTGTCTCCAGGAAGAGATCCGCAGCCGTTTTGAAATCCCTGATGGCCATGGCGTACATACCCTACATAATAATTACAACAAACAATACCGTAAAACTTTTGCAATCAACTATTGTACCTATTTATGACCAGTTGAATGCATACTAAGCTGACAATTTTAACTACCTGATAAACTTTTAAACGGTTTCTTCTGTCCCAATCACCTCCCTCTTCAATTAACGTTTTAGCTTTATCAACGTTTCGAGTAATGACATCATGGTCCATGTAGAACAATCCAATCCGAATTTGATTGAACACAATATCCAGTCGCTGGCCAAGAGATACTGTTTTTTCGTAAGTTTTACGAAAAGCAGCCAAAGCCTCATCTTTGTTTCCGATTCGACAAAGATACTCTGCTTTCTTTAAATTATTCTCTCGGACCTCCATTTCTGTCAAATTTTTCTCTGCGTCTTCAATAAACGCATCAAACTCCTGAATCTTTTCCTTATTTTTCTGCTCCATTGCTTCAATTTCGGCTGTCGACAGTCCTCCACCAAGTAGTCCTGGATTGTTCACATCCTTAACTAGTTCCTTATAAAATGGTGCCATGTTTTCCTTTTTGATCACTGCCATTAGCTTTGCCGCAATGTCCCCTCGATTATGTTTCTCCGACAGTTGCTCTTTTCCCGGAAGCTGTATAAGATGCTTCCACTGGGCAAGTTGAAGATCAGGGTTCTTCTCCAACCCTTCTTCTTGAACTTCCAAAGGCATGATTGGCTAAGATTTGAAACAGAACACAAACAATTGACGGTTTTTTCCCAAGTATTCAGCTGCTCACACCTAAAATTATAATATTTTAAAAACAAATTCTTCATGAAATGTTTCATCGTCAAATGCTTTTTAAAATACAAAGTTTTACAAATATTTAAAATGTATCGTACCTTCAAATACTAGAAATCTCGAACCTTTGACTTTCGTTTCCTGTGTCGTTAAATCAGATATTTCAAATGTAGATAAAATTTAATTAATTTCTCTCTCCACTTAAATCTTTCTCGTTGCAAACAATTTTTTAAAGCTAAGGTTTCGTTAGCAGAACATAGTCGCCTATTATCAGTCGAGTCAGATGACAGATGAGAATTTGAGCTTTTGGCAAATGCAAACAAAACAGGGAAAAACACAACAAGCAATGACAAGCGGTTTGATATACTTGAAAACTGGCGCGCTGTATCTTTTTGCCCATAAACCAAGTTTTGTAGTTCAAGAAACATACAAAAAGAGAGCGATTGCGATGATGTTGCAGTTTGTGTACAAAACTTGTACAAGTACAGATTCAGCACATAGTCAAGTACACTGAGGGAAGGAAAACACCAATCATCCGGCGTGTCATTTTCACTTCTGTCAAAGGGTTAGTTAAATTCGAATTAGCTGTTACTGAAAGATTAAACATTGGCGTGTGGTGCGGTTTTAATTGTCAATTAAGTTTTAATTTTTAATTGGTGCAAATTATTTACATCCTAAAATAGATTTTTTGAACGTTAGCAAGCGAATTACTAGTAATAGACTGGTGGAACAAATTGTTTGAGCAGTCTTGATTTGGAAAGTATTAAAATGGTAAGTTTTAAATGCTGAAAATTGCATTTTGTAGAAAACAAGTTTGCTAATCATTCGCATTTGTAAATTGTAAAGGGAAAGAATTCTTGTGGAGTGTTACAATTTGCAATAGTCTGAGATGAGATAAATTTGATTTATTTGTTGTATTTATCTGATATTTTTAGTTTCGGAATCAATACGACAGTGATGTCACGGTGTGGAGCCCAGCAGGTCGCCTTCATCAAGTGGAGTATGCAATGGAAGCTGTAAAACAGGGATCTGCTACTGTTGGAGTGAAATCGCAAACTCATGCAGTGGTTGTCGCTTTGAAACGAGCTGCATCCGATCTTGCTGCACATCAAAAGAAAATTATCCCTGTGGATGAACACATGGGTGTCTCCATTTCCGGTATAAAGTGCATTATAAAATCTGGCGGGCGAGAAAGTTTATTGAAGTTGAAGAGTACTTTTCTAATTAATTGCTAATGCTTATTTTTGATATTTTAAAATAAAGGCCTGACAGCTGATGCGCGTCTTATGGTGCGTTGGATGCGGATCTTAACAATAAGGTGAAAATGAATGTGTTTATGGAAAAAAATAACAAAACAGCATTTGAAATACTTCAAAGATAGGATTTGTTTGTTCAATTCGCTGGAATTAATTTTTGCAGAATGTTAGCATCGGAGTTGTAGGAAAAAAGACGGAGTTTGCTGTGTACGATGATGATAATGTCGACGAGTTCCTGAATCTACTGGACCCTGCTGAACGTCGCGGTCGTGGAGCTCCAGCCGCAGGAGCTGGTGCTGATGGTGACGATGCTCCCCCTCCAGATGCTCCAGGAGATGTTGAACCTATCCCAGCTCCACCTGTTGCAGAGATAATGGAAACTGATTAAGTCCATGTTTGTTAATAACTCCGTCGTCGAATAATGGGGAATTAATATTTGTACCAACTAAACTCATTTTTATCTTCTTTAGTGTAACAGCTATAATTTGTTGTAAACCTAGAGTTTGAAATTAAATTATAATACTGTATTCCGTCATTTTCCTATTAATATTAAAATTTATATTTGACGTTATTTTTAGTATTCATCAATGTTCAGTCAACTTTTGCAGGAAAGGGACAGAAGCTAAGGAGTTCATTCAATTCACGATGTATTAAATTCCAATGCATTGGAAATGGGCATGATGGATGACGCGAGACTTGACTGAGAATAGTATAGTGAGAATACATACATTGCGTACGACTTTGTCATTTATGTCTCACTATACCAGATATTTATACATGTGTAGCGCGAAACGGTATTACATCTACTTATTAATTGCATTCAATCAGACAGGGCAGAGCAACTACATGTGTTCGATACCTTTTGCTTAGTAGTTTACAAATTTGCCGAGCAGCTGAAGCGATGCTTATTGCTTATCAGTCAAATTCTACAATTAGCAGTAATTATCACGATTGCTAGTAAAGTTCCGTCTTTCAACTTTCTAATCAATTGAGTAACAAATAATTTTGACATACATTATGAGACTAACGAGATGTTGGGTGCCTTTGTTTAAAAATGCTACAAAGTTGCGTTTTCGGTTGCCACTTAATACTACTTCCGTTATAGTTCAAAATCGTGAATTTGCGTCGCAAAATAAATTTTTATGTGGATGTCAAAGTCATAAACCTTGTTATAATCAACAAGCACAATCACAAGTTTACAAAAACTTGTTTGTTTCTCTCTCGCGAAAATTTTCCGTCAATAACATTCCTCCTCCGGTAGACGATGCCACGTCGCCGCCAAATGGAAATGGCGAAACGAAAGCTCGAAAAATTCGTACATTGGACGAAG
>JAHZMT010005099.1:0-20117 GCA_027743785.1 Sinhomidia bicolor
AAATAGTTGTAATTTTTGTAATTATAATTTGAAATACTGGCGAGTTGAACTAGCTAAATGTGTTATTAGTTAAAGTGTCATTTGGTTTTTGGATCTTTTTTGAATTAAATAAAAGATTACTATTATTAAAATACTACTAATCGCGTAGTTATTTTCCTGCACTAATCGTGTGCTGATTTGTTTAATTTTTAGTTTGATTGTGGCTAAATTTTAAATTTTATTTTATTTGACTACTAAGCTTGACAGGTCAGGCATTACAGTAGTCATCACCAACTGAGCATATCGAGATCCGATAATGCTCACACATAAGATCTTCCTTTTGAAATGTACTGAATTGCTGACATGTCTATAACCGTAAGCATTTCTCTTGGCTGATATCTTTTATAATTTTTCTTTTTCCATTCATGTTACATAACCTCACTATAAAATGTCATATTAAGATTGTGATGCAACTACCCAAGTGTTTTACTAAAAGTGTCTATTATGCAGTCAAAAAGTGTATTTTTCATTCATTCATTGATACAATTTTCACATTACATTAAAGTATCTATTATATATCGCATACCACTTCCTCATCGTTTATATATATTTTTCACATTATCCTGAGCTAAAATGGAACTCAATACGGAGGAACATTATTCAACTCTTTCAAAAAGTCAATTTCAGGAACTTGTACAACGCATCAATATTTTAACTGCACATAAGAAATTCATTGTCGGCTTTCTCCATTCTCTTTCTTTCTTTTACTTTCTTTCATGAAACCCCTCCAGCGATATATTCCCAAGGAACATTATTGTATGCACAGAAGAAAGTGGATGATGATGAATGAGAGACAGGCAAGTGCCATATCGTATTCTACAATTTTCAACTTGTGATGTTTCTTGCGACGGTCGAGAGAGAAAAGAACATGTAAAAAACGAGGAGTATGAGGAAAGAGAAAAAGTGAAAGCTTGTCCGTTGCAACATAAACATTAGCAGAAGCAGAAGAGAAAAAGTTGAACACTTGCTTGACGCTTGTGGCTATAATGAAACACTGACGGATGAACAGCAGCAGTAGTAGTGAGCAACACAACAGCGGTATCAACTTAATAGATACCTATTTAATGTTTATATTACTCTATTCATGGGATATGAAAAAGGAAAGAAAACTGTATAAAACATTTTTTGGAACAAATATATAACATATTATACAACAAATTTAGAATATTTTTTTTGAATTTATTTATTTTCTTGATAATCATCCTTACTTGGAGTTGGCATCAAGGCGATAGTCTTGTAGCAGATGGGTGGACTTTAGTTTCAGAGTGGACTCGAAGTGCAGAACGGTTTGAATGTATACTTGTTCCAGACTTGACCACATTTAGCAGTTGAACGTGCAGTTCCTTTTGTCGCAACTCCCTATTCTGGGCTCGAATGTTTGCCAACGACTGCATTATCTTTTGGTGACGTACTTCAAAATTGCTTTTTGAATCTACATTCCCATCCTTCAAAGCGTTTTTTTCCTTCATTTTTTTTCGCTTGGTTTCCAACATATCTTTTCTCAATTTGTTAAAGTGACAATTAACAAGTGTGCGTAAATCTTGGATGAACCTATCCGGCCGCACTTCTTCAGGCATTCTTGGGAATTTGTACCAAATGTAATAGTTAAGAACAACAAGGATTCCAAAAATAAAGACGAGCACACCCAAACTTGAAGCATACACTGTTTTTGTATAAAAAGAGTATGCTGAGGTTGCGGTGATTGCTGAAAAGTCTTCTCCTTTTTTAAAGCAAGGGTTTTGATTTAAGTATTCAAGATGGTGTTGCTCATAATCGTCAGAAGTCAAAAGTTTTTCTTGTGTCCACTTTCGGCATTTTTTATTGACTTTAGTTTGACAACAGGAAGGCGGTATTCGGTAATAAGTATAGTGTATTTGCCTCATGCTATTATCCGGCTCAACTTCAAGATCATAATTAATGATTTTGAAGATGTCTCCATATTTTAGAATTCCACAGCATTGCTAAAAAAACAAAGTTGTTTATTTAAATGAAAGAAACTCAAGTTTGCATACAAATTGATGTAGTGGATTGGACATAAGGTAAAGTTGACATAATTTACCTTTTCTTTCATCACAAGCCTCATCATATATGGAGCCCTATGGTAAATATCCACATTTCGGTAAGTGTGTTCCCTGATATCACTTGGGGCAGGAGGAATGAACATCAACACAGTTGTTACAATGACCAACAGTATGGCACAAATCAAAGCCATGTGAAGCTTAAATATCGAAAAGTAAACTTAAGCAAGACTTGTATTTTGCGATAGACAAAATATTTTATTAAAAATATTTGCTTCGCTTACAAATATGCAATATGAAAGTTGCATGTTTGCCGGCTTCAATGTGAGAAAATGAATGGATAGGAAACCAGTAATAATCACGATCAAATTGGCAATAAAAATTGTCAAATAGCCAGCATGTTGTACGTGAGAAAAGTTATCGTAGTAAGCAGACATTAATACTACAGCACAGGTATAAATTGTGTCTAATAACTAAAAAAGGAAATCGTTTTTTTGCATGAATTTTAATTTACATAAAATTTATTTAAAATTAATTTATATTCGAACAAAAGAAATCTTCATGATCTCTAGTTACTTACCGCCAGTAATAATATAATAAACAAGCCTGGATAGCGAGGTGAGAAGAAGTCATTCCAAAACTCCTTTTTACAGAGGTTTAACTGGAACTTTTTACTCATTGTATTTTTTGGAGATATTGATGTATACTGGGGGGACTAGACACTTTTAAAAACGTAAATACTCAAAAAATTTAGTTGTTTTTAGTTATTATAAGCATTTGTTCAGTTGCAGCAAGTTGGGGAAAAAATTTTCGTTTGCCAATGTTAAAAATTACTTTTGTAATGGTCCAACTTGCGACAATTGACTCTACGAGGATGAGTATGCCTCAAAAAACGCAATAAACATAATTAAAATAATGAACCTCGATTGAACTGAGCTTCCTTAGCAATTCATTATCCAAATTCTTTGATTTATAAATTGAATTCACACAAAAAAATTTAAAATAAATGTGAATATTCAAACGTAGGTACGTAAAATGTTAAACAATGTAGTTTTTTGCAGTAGTACTGTTCAACAGACTTTTATTCTCATTTTTACGCATATCAAGTAAATTTTAACAAATTTTTAACAATGATCAACTGAATATTAACGAATAACAAATATTACATTACTACACGTTGTAATCATATTGACAACTGTAAACTGGTTGATTTTTTAATACATAAATACTTAAAAATTATATCACACAAAGCCAAAGCATTTTGGATGTAACGTATTATAGAACATTTTAATAAAGTATTTCTACATAAATTAACATTTACCTTTATGTTATGTAAACCAAATGCATTTTCAATTGATTAACAAACATTAAAAACTTGATTCCTTCTCTTTCTTATATGCAAAGAAATTCCTATCTTCATATATGCTATGTACGTCGTTAAAAATTAATGTACAATAATATTTAATTTAATCGTTGTCTTCTGCAATATTAATAACTTTGGTTGTAGTAAGAGCGTAGATTGTACTTGGTACAACACAACGGCGGGGCTGTCGAAGATTAGGAAAATTATAATGATAATAAAAATACAAATAGGTAGTAGGACTTTTGAACTGTTGTGAAAGAATACTTTTTAGGGACACGAACATTACTCTGATTCTTATGAACAACACTTCAAATTATAATGAGTGTTGCCTCTCAATAATTTTAGGAATGTCAATTTTTATGCATTGGCCACAATTTCGACAAAGTTAGAGACAAAATTTTCTACTTTTCTATTATACTTATAGATATATACTTAAGGCAATAACTATGCGTGTCAAAACTAATTGACTGGATCAAGAAGACTGCAGTGATTTAAAAACATGACATGATGCCAAGATTACTGAAAGAGTAATCGAGTGAATCGATTAAGCTAATAATTAAGCATATTATTTGGAGCAAATACAAAAAAATGTATTTTGATATTGTACTTGCACACAAGTTAATCCAAGTTTAACTACCAGCTAGCACGCTTTCAATATCACTTTAATCTGTCACTAATTTCTCCAACAAAAACTCCTACTAGCTTTTACTATTCGATAAGAATGTTCAGACTTTAGGCAACTGATTGCTCATTTTTTGCTTTTAGAACCTTAGACATTAACATACGTTATTTGGAACCAGAGTTCTACGTTCACCAGTTTATTTATTTTTTACTGGAAACATGATTTCGTGCTCTTACAGTTACATACATTTATATTAAGACTGAGCTTTTTAAATATATTGGACGCTGATTAATTAGTCCTTACATCTGTGATTTCAATGAAAGACCAATACTTTCGGCAAAGCTAAAATAGATATGAAGTTTCCGACATTCCGTATGACTTAATTATTGCGGGATATCAAATAACACCACAGCAAACTACAGTAATTTATACAACAGGTACTGCCGCATTATTAGTAGAAGTAAACAAGCAAAATAGTAAACTTAATAAAGTAATTATACAAGCAGTAAAATGGCAAAACAATGCCAGTCTTAAGAACAAAATTTAATATTTAGCCTGTTTTAAACTAAACTTATGTAGGATGATGTGTCATTTTTTCTGTAATTATTTTCGGTTTGCAAATGTTGAATAACATGAGCTGGCAACACATAAAATTTGACTATTAATAATATGTTCGTGCTAAATAAACTCTTCTTTTTTCTACTTATTGCTGGCAATGATTCTAGTTTCATTTAGTCTGAACTGAACATTACATTTACATTACCCATTACCCACAAACTCACGAGTTGTGAGTCACACACAACCACTCCCTACAAGAGGCGATAGAGAATATTCTTCACTATCGCATTGCAATAACCACACAACATATAACACAGTTCAAATTAATTGTTTTCCACTTGTTCACTTTCGATTCATATTTTATATAAATTCAAATTCGTCAAAGTCAAAGTTTTGGTTATTTATGAGCACTCTGATTGAACTAAACAACCTCATTATCATTATCTTCTTTATGTGCATCGAATTCCCACTGTTGATTGGGTGCGCTTTTACAAGCTTCCAAGACGGCTTGAGATTTTCCATCGACTTGCTTCACGGTTAAGCATTTATCTGATCGTTTGTTGTAAAGTTGACCGTCTTGATAATCCCATAAATCCTTGGGATGAAGATGTTCACATTGTATCATTTGGACTTTGTCGTCACTTCCAACAGAAGCACATTCAGCTTCTCTTCTTAGTTCACCTTTATTGCTGAGCAAAAACAACTGTTTGTAAAATCAACAAAAAATAGTTTGAAACTTTAAAACAACAACATTAACCTTTCTAATTACTTCTAAAGTTGTATCGTAAAAAAGGAAACTTACCTGACTTGGATATAACTGAGAATGACAAGGATAAAGTTCAAGGGAGTACTCGTCGGACTCTGAATGCTGCATGTTATCAAGGCACTGATTGGATTGTGTATTTTTGACCTACAAAACAATTCAAAAAATTTTTGTAAGTTTATGCATATTACTATTACTATACATGCCAGCAAGTTAAAAACAAGGTGAGTTCTCTTACTTGTCCGTAAACTTTGGAGTCAAACTGCATCTGGAACTTTTCCTTGTAGATATTGTCCAGAAACCATTTGAAGTTTTTACAATTCGCTCTCTTCTTGAATTTTAAGCGTTTACCGACATCCCCCCAGTTTGCAACCTTTAGTCAAGTTTAAAAATTTCAGTAATCCAAATCAGCATTTACAAAGATGTCTTGTAAAGTGTAAAAGATGAAGCTTTCAAGTCTAGTACCTTTAACTCTTTTCGATGTGAGTAGAATAGATCCCTGAAATCGTCCATCCATACTTCAGCTAATCTGGCAGTATTGAGACCATGTGAATCCACATTATTAGGAAACGAGTACGGATGGAAATCTCTAAATATGTGACCAACCCTCGAACATGGAATAATTTCAACAGTTCCACCACATTGCCATATCTAAAATAAATCCCAATCAAATTATTCACAAAATGCACGTTGTTTTATCCTTAATTTAATTCCAAAATTTCTTACCCGGAAACTCATTTCTAAATTTTCTCCACCCCAAACTGAAATATAAAGTAAAACTTGTATTTCAATATTCTACATACAATATAATACATTATTCCATGTACAATTAAGCTGATCAAATATTTCAAGCCTTACGCTGCATATCTGAATCGTACGACCCGATTTCCCAGAAATACTTTCTGTCAATGCCGAATAAGCCTCCAGCCATGGTTGGACTTCTGGTTGGAGAATGATGATGTTTTTTGCGTTTAGCTTCGTATGGCGGAATATTAATCCATGTGAAATGTCCGCTCCAAGTGAAGCCACCGATCTGGAAGAACTCTCCATTTCCATGATAATATTCCAGAGTTTTGTCATCGATGACATCAATGATAGGACACACAACCGCTGTTCGATCATCCTTGATTCGTTGGAGAAGAGGTTCCGCCCTAAGTAAAATCCAAAAAATATATAGAAAGAACTCAGTAGTAATTGAATTAACACCCCTCAATCCCTGTAATTCTGCCTTACCACTGTGCAATGGTTTCGCAATGGGCATCTAAAAATAATAAAACGTCTCCAACTGCAACGTGCGCACCAATCATTCTTGCACGAATGAGACCAGAACGTTTCGATAATTTGAGGAGTCTAATTTTTCCTGCAGGAAAACGGGTAGCAATATATCTTTCAAGTTTTCCTTTCAAATCTCGATGATCACTGAAGTCATCAACGAGAACGATTTCTCGTAAATGCTTCGCCGGAGTTCGATTAATGACGCTGTGTAATGTTCTAATCAAACTGGTAAAAGCCTCATTAGTGTAAATGATAATAACGCTCATATTAGGTAAATCATCATCATAAACTTCATCACGGCACCTGGAAATGTGAACAAAAGAACTACATCTTGAAACTGCTTTTAAAACATTTTCACAAGCAGACACAGTCTTATAACACATTTTTACTTACGCGTGTTCCCTAGTGTCAGGAACTGATCGGTTAGGTGAGATCATTTCGCTGAGCAGTCTATTGAAGGCTTCCTTCTTCATGATATTGTCAGCCACTGCCTTTTGATAACTAGGAACAGTAGCTTTCTCTCCCTTTTCGCCTAAATCTGGCTTAACTCGCTTCAAATCATCTTCTATTTCTTCGTCATAGTCATCGTAAGAAATTTTTCTACGCGCATTGAGATCTATTTCTACGAATTGGACATCTCTCAAAACCGGCTCCAAAAACTCATCAGTGTTTTCCAAGAGCGCCTTTTTTCTCACTGCCGCTTCCTTCTCGGGGTCAAAACTGTTTGTATGTGACTTTGCAGTAATTTTATTAACTACCACTTGATTTTCTTCTTCATCAATAACATCAGGATTTTCAGGATTGATTGGTGGCTTGAGAAAATCGATTGGATCCTTATCAGGGGCAACAAGCTTTTCATTACCCTCTATTATTGAACCTCCACTATCTGACTTGATTTGCGATTTCGACCATAACAATAGTGTCATTACAAAAAAGAATACAACTACTAGCTTGAGCAGAAAGAATCGTCGCCGTCGTGCAACGAATGTGAAAAGTGTGTTTAACATTGTGAAAATATTATGTATTTCTTTAATTGAGCTTGTGAAATAGTTTAACACAGGTAAACCTATAATAATTTAATTTGAAGGTGATATGAAAAGGGTTTTTCTCCAGATATTTTTTCATCTATTGACAAAATCAAACAAAACTCAAGTTAAGTCAGTAAACACCCATAAATGCGGAAACATACTAAAAGTGTCTCTTCTTCATAAAACAATACCTGATTAATTCAAATCAAACTATTAAATCATTGACAATCCCTGTGCAAAAATTAAACGTGAAGAGACTTGTGCAAGCTGTGATTGTGTTTTCCGCTTTCCCGTGAGTGCTTTCTTGAATTTAAAATACTGTTCCTTCATGACGAGTTTATAGTTCACGGTGACCAACAACCACCACAGCATACTATATCATAACCGCCGAAGGAAGACAAGCATGATTCATTACTGATCACTACTGGTGTCATAAATCAATCTGCATCTAAATGAAAATTTTCTTTTTAGAATAGTAATAGTTTCGACAGTTTCCAATTATTAACTCAATAAAATATTAAATGAATCCAAATATATATATCCTTACGATATGATAACATCCAAAGTTTAGTGGTCCACCACACGGTCAACTTTTATATTTCACACAACTACTCGCAAGTAAATAATAATAGTTACACTTTAACAAACTTCATTGTTTACTTACAAAAATATAGGAGGACGATGTACACAATATATAACAGTTTCTTGTCCTCTTCTTTTCTCCTTTTTTCGCTAACCCCCAATACGGTCAACCAAACGTCCCATTTGCAGTCTTTAACTCTTCAGGCATAATAAATATTCGATTACAATATTTTTCTACGTCGTCGGTCTTTCATTCTCAACTGTAAATACGACACGACTCATTGATGAAATAAACGAAGCTCACATGCACGCACAACGCACAAATGACAAAAGTTTGACAATATTGTTGAAAGTAGTTCTTTGCACGGCAAATTTCTTCTTAAACAGCAACAACAGCAGAACACACACACTCACTACACATTAATAATATTATCAAGAGACAGAGAACATAAGGATAAGGTGCTTGCTGCTGATGTGCCACAATGACAACATATTATTCTACCTGTTTAGCGATGCGACGAACGCGACCGCAAGTGACAACTCACAACAGTGAAAAGAGCACGTAGCAATACAATACAATAGGACACAACACAACTTATACAAGGTAGCGTAAAATATGCACCTGTATTTTTACCTGTGTAATTGTAGTTGTATTAATATTTACTCATGTTTAAAAGAGCTGAGCAAGCATGCATAGTGAAAACACACAAAACACAATGTACACAGAGACTCCAACTTCACCATCATCACCACTATAAACACGACACGACATTCGTCAGAAGAAGGTGCAGAAGAATCACAAAAAAAGGCGAGAAGGTAAGGTACACACGACACGACCAAGCAAAAACCAGCTGTACAAAGTGTGAAGCCGTCTTCCCTCTATAGAACTACATAATAGGGAAGAGGACCAGTCTATAAAGTTAAAAAATGTATGAATAGGAGGAGACGCGAGACGAGGGGTATAATGCGATGCTCAAGATAAGATGAAAGAACGCCAACCCAACCTCACTACAACAATAATGCATATACCAAGTTTTTTTTTTAAAATAAAGAATGCTACTTACTGCAGCACTCTGTGTGCCTGTGAGTTGCTCAATGTAAAATGAAGAAACCTTTAAATGAAACAGTAAAAAGCAGCAGGATTAGTTATTATATTGATGGTATACCTATTATATGAGAAAAAGGAAGCTTTATACTTATGCGTACCTGCGCTCGAGTTGTAATTTATAATGATAATAGGTGAGCATTGAATATTGAAGCACCTCAATCGAAAGTACCTAACGAATGCCACTGATTATAATAATATGATACCATGTAGTAGTATTTGTATGATGACTCTGCATTGGGCTATTTAAATGAACTGGATTTATGGTGTGTATGTACAAAGGAGAGACGAGACAAATGATGATAGAGATTTGAAAAGTTTTATTTATTATGACATGGCGTATTACAATTTGTGTAGTTGTTTTTGCGTCGGCAAAAGCTAGAGAGAAATTTACGGAAAGAATAAAAAACGGGAGCAACATCATCATCATAGGACAATAATAGATAACGTGGATAAAGATGAACCTCCCAACATATCGACTGTGTCCCGATACATGGACATAAAAAACTTGAATTACTTTATAGGTAGACGCGCATGAAAAAAAAATAGCTGCTGTCATGTGTAGGTATTCCAACAATATTGTTCTGTGGATGTGGCGAATGAATGAATAATGAATAGTTAGTTCTTATAATTGAATTAGTGTATTTGGGGTGGTCTATTAAGTACAATTTTATGTAGCCAGCAACCTAATGTACTCTATTTTAATGGGCACGTAGAAACCATGCGAGCTGTTAGGTTTACAAAACAAAATTGCATGGAAAGTTTGGAAAGCGTACGTACCATTTTAGTCAGACTAAAGTAATTATTTAAAGAATGTTGTTGGTGAGTTGGAGCTTCTAGTCAACGTTTTGAATTGGCTTAAGCATTTTTTTGTAGAAATAAAAATACATTTTAAAAATCCAATAAAAATAAATGCATTATTATTCCACTTTGGTTTAATTCCCTGAAAGTAACAATGAAAAATACTACAGTTTGATTTATTTGTGCAGTGTAGAGAGCAAACTGCAGTTATCTAGATATACGTAGGTATGTAGTATGTACATGTATAAATGTCATTTGAAAAAATGACGACATGCAACGAAAAATAAGAAAAAATAGTAACATATAATATGCATTTAAGTGGTGAAATAAAAATCGCAAAGCATGTTACATTTTGTAGTTAACCGAAAGTAACTTTTCAAATTTAATAAAACATGAAATTACTACAATTTTAGCGATAATTATGACGATTAATAAATATGTACCAAATAGTTGGCAATAAAAGCCAATATAAAAAGGCAGAATATTAACAATTTGCCTTAAGAAAACATTGTTTCAACCACTTTTTTATTTAAGAAACCATAAAAAAACTTGTGTGCATAAATACCTACATACATAGATGTACGTACAATATTTCATTTTTCTTTCATCAATTCTTGTTTTCATGTAACACGCACACGTGCATTTACACCATGTAATTAGGAAGATTCGATGCGTAAAATTAAGAAATTTTAAACGTATCTACAGATATGCCTATTTCTAATATCATCAAAATGTGCTCAAAGTGGCTGTATAAGGAAAGTGATGATTTAAAAGTATTTATTAAACCAAATAATCAAAATCTATTGGATCATTATTTTATTGTAGTACAATATTACATGCAATTTTTAACACTTACCTACTAATCGTTAAACATGTAGGAGTTTCCATAAAAGAAAATTGCATGAATTTGCTCCAGAAGAAGTTTTTTTGGAATGGATAAAAAACATCTCTACACAAGAACTTACTACTCAAATGTTCACTTTTGTAATTAGGTAATTACAATACATTGCTCGTTGGCCAAATTCAGATACTCCGTAGTAAGACTTTATGTGAGAGTATAAAGTATATATAATAGTATGACGGACGATAAGTTTATACAGAATACAGAGTCTGTATATGCCACTGGTACTTCTGAAAGTTCAGCATGTTATGTGTATTTTTAATTAGTTTACTGGTTTAACACTACATTTCATGTTTATGCTTCACGGAAGTCAATCTAATTAAATTCAAAAACTGCCATTATGCATCCCATAAATAATGAGAAGGGAAGATGAAGACAACAACATAATATAGTGCACAATGTAACAAACAGTAACACTAACAGCGTCAGTCAGCACAAGTCCTTCTGCCTGATGATATCCCCCCCGGATGAAACGATAGATATATTACAATATTACTAGAAAGAAATACTGTGTGAACATTTATGTGGGAAAATGTACAGGTAGTAGAACTCGAGATAAATGAATTTTTTTGTACGTAATGCAAATGTCAGATGGATTAAAATAATAGAAGAATGTGAAGAGCTTTACACAAAACCTGACGCATAATAAGATATTGATACCTTGATGATTATAAATGTTGCGTTGTAAGCCTTGGCTTTGCTGCAAAATCTTCAAATCCTACACAACATGTCAAAATAACAATTTTTAATTCCTACTGTATTTACTTAGATAGACAAAAAATAGAGCTACATACATTACCAACTTGTTGTCTCACAGAAAAAGCATTTCCTATTACATTTACAATTTACATATTATTACTATAATTTTTTATGTAGTTTACTGCGTCTAGGCATATTTTGTCAGCATTTGCTCATCATTCGAATCAGCAAATTAGTTTTACTTAACGGAAGCATGCTTTTTACTTTTTTACGATATATTACTGCATGCGCAAACTTTATCAATTTGTTTTGAATTATATGTGTGTTTGTAGAACACTTGCTCATTCTAGGTGGAAAATAATGATAGGCAAAAAAGCGTCATTTGCAGCAGTATATTATTTTTAATCAAAATGCTATTATTATATTCGTATGTCTAACTGAATAGGAGTCCAAATTTCTGCAAAAATTAACTATGAATGAATATTCAAACTTAAGTTTTTATGATTTTCATGGTTCGTTAAATGCATGTGAGTTTAATTTCATAAATTCGAAATATGTGGTGGTGGTGGCGTGGTACACATAACTAGTAAAATACCTAGTTGGGATTTGAAACATGATAAAAGGAGCGTTGGCAGGGAGGATCCCTGTGAACTGCATTACACGGTGTGGATTTTCTCATAATCTACAATAATTTCGCAAATAAAGATGCATATTCATTCATTGACTTGAATAATGATGATGATGGGAGTTTGGCTTTATGGATATTTATCTTTGGTTTCTATTATTATAAACCTTTTTGACTAAAACAACAATATCTTTGTTGGAATTTTTCAGGGCATTAGTACTAGTACCAGACCTAGAAATTTTTACAGAAAAATCCACATTTTTCACTACTATATTTTATGTGTACAGACTACAGACTAAGTCTTAAAATGATGCTGGCAAGTTGTCTGCAAATGTAATGTAGTTTATTTTTTTAATTTTGTTAAGTTAAAATATTTATACAACTGTCCTGTCGGAGTGTATGCTATACGTAAAATTTATTTTAACTTTTATTGCTGTATATGTACATAGGTAAATAAGTACGTTTGTTTGGGTTTCTACTTTTTACTACCTATTTGGGTTTCACTAGTTTCCTTCTGTCATAATTATTGCTGGTTGTAAAACATCAACTCATTATTAGTATGATTATTCTAGCGCAGGCAGACCGTTATAGTTGATAGTATAGAGGGGAAAAGCGAAAAACTACCGAAAGGTAAACAAGAAAAAAAATTTTTTTTGACGCTGCTACTTTATATTCCATTTGCCATGCTTGCCATTGTTCTATCATTTCTCATGGTGTCGGTCGATGATACTTGAAAAGTTGGAAAAAGAAAAATGAATTTTAGTAGCAACGAGGGGAGAGAGAGAGTAAAAAAAGTTTATGGTTATGGTATAATGTATAACAATGTATAATATCCTGGTTGTTGTTTGTAAAATAATTATTTCAGGAACCGGTGATTTTAAATCTAAAAAAAATTTGACAGGGACTATGTTCATTACGAATTTAAAGAAACCTTGCGCTCTATACTGTACTCCTCACTCTCCTCAGTCCTCACGACATTGTCCTATTTCAAGTCACTGTTAGCGTTACCATCAATGCTTTATGATTTAGTAAATTAGGGATATCGTTTTGTTTTGTAAGTTTGATGTTTTAATGTCTATTTAAGAAAAAGTCAGTTCGCCGACAGCTCTTGCATATATTATTGTCTTCCGTTATCAGCTTTCACTATTAAGTTAAATATAATTTTGGTACCATATTTTTTAAAAGAAATAAATGCAATGGCGAATGAATTGAATGATGATATGTTAGTTAGTTGCAAAGGAAAAACACAAAGTACTTAGGTATTAAATGTACGCAATTTAGTGCATACCTCTGTAGAGATATGTAACTACATATATTATGTAGGTATTAAGATAAACGTATTATACATTCCTAAATTAGTAACTGTAAGCCGTTAAGCTGTCCTGCCCTAATCTGTAATAAAGAAATGCACGAATTAAAATGCATACGAATAAAAAATAGAGAATTTAAATACTTGTCTGTCAGTGCGTTATGTCTTCCTCTTTCATCTCTCGAAATTACACATATACAAGTCTTTATATAATATGGCTTTCGTAGAGACAATTTGGACTACATTCAACTTTTTGCTCACCGACTTGCCAAGTAATGCCAAGTTTGAAAAGTCATAAAATTTAGTTTCGAAAATAGTACCTGCAATACTCTTGGGATAACTGCTCTGTATAAAGCTAGAGAAATTTTCAGTTTACTGCACACATAATATATAGAACAGCGCATTGCTATTATTATGCATGCATTATTGCATACTAACCAGATCCTTCTCAAGCAATGCAACTTTGTAACAATAATGTGATTAACTGAGGTCTCCATTTTCTATATTCAAAGACTTTTACCAGCAAAGCAAGTATACTCATCAAAGCTAGCTCAATTCAAATGCTGACGTTAAGAAGGCGACAGCACAGGAAGCGAAATAGAATATCACGTAATCTTGTCGCCTTTTCACAAACTAGAACTCACCGGTGCGCGGTGTGTATGGTGTATAAAGCCTTAAATAAGATGCATGGGTGTGTAGAATTGAAGAACGCAGCGTAGATTAGTAGATTTTAAATAGATTCATTCATGCATACGAAACAATCATTTTTATGCGACGGTGGCAACTCTGATAATAGATCTTTATACTCCACTTCCACTTCTCCAACTTTCCCACGGTAAACAATCTCTACATCTACCAAATGTATATATTATTCACACTCATTTCTGCAAACTTTACGGACAACGGAAAATAAATGTATAAGTGAGGTAAAAAAATCACCATTGTCTATTAATAACTTAAAATGATACCTAGTACTATATGTATTCTTTTGTGTGATGTATAAATAATTACCTATTGATTTTCGTAGCTAAATATAGTGTACTTATAATGTTATAATGCCTAGCCCAAGAAGAATTTAGATGACTGATGACAGTTTTAAAATCTATGAATCTTTGTGAACATAATTTTAAAAAAGATTACAGCCTTAAATATTTTATTTTTGATCAAAATAAATTCTAGAATAATACATTCAACAAACAACCATATACAATATGCAGCACACTTGAATGCACGATGCACCAATACCATGACTTGCAAAATACATAAACGTACACATATCTACTTAATGGATGCTCTGAATTTCAAATTTGATGTTTAATGATAATGCATGACATGCGTTATACATTCAAATTATAAATTTTGTATTCGAATTCCTCTATATCAACTTTCATGGTATAAAATTTAACGTAGCTCTCTAGTCGAATTTCGTATTTTAATTTTATTAGTATACGTTGATGACGACTTCTTAATAGCGCAAACTACTACCACGTTACTCCTCTGAACTGGCAATTTTAATGCGTACAAAATGTCTGGTAGTTGTCAATACTTTCATTAATCCGATGTATCTGGTTTAGCAGCACCTTTCGATTGCGATTGCTCCCAACAGTAGTCAAATGAGAACTGCTTATCAGACTTTGCGAATGTCAGCAATTCCATGTTTTTCTCATAGTCTTGAATCTGAGTTACACCAAAATATACCACGACACTCTTAAATTAAAGGCACGTTGAATATGGTTAACTAATGCATAGCATGATAATGATCAGCTCATCTACATAATCTACCTGATTGATGGCTTCCGGTCCAGATCCGTCCAAATTGTAACCACATATGCTTGAGAACAACGATTCCGCTGTGTGAATGTTCTTCATTCCCTTCTTACTGAAGAACTAAAAATATAATCCAACATATACTAAGGTATTTTAATGAGGTCAAAGGTTAACTAACTTTATATAGCTCTAGCTAAATACAGAAAATGACATCTCAAAACTTTTACATTAATTATATTTACGCAATCCCGATAAAAGAACTCGAGTCCATGTGGATGGGAGGGTTCTACTGCTTGACTAACATCAATCACATAGCATTTACCCTGCTGCCATAACAAGTTGTACTCTGAAAAATCTCCGTGGATCAAGTTGCAATCTTTGAAAAGGCGTGTGAGGATCTTTGAATAAAATTAAATCATAAACGAATATTAATATTATAGTACTCATAAAGCAAATACATATAGGTATATGATCTGAAAATATAGTTTTTCACATACATCGATTGATTGATTGTAAGCGCTGTTGAGCTCAACATCATCCTCATCTTTGTTGAACTTCACCTCTTTTAACATTGGCGCAGGCTTCATGTCACTTCCAATGAATTCCAAAATCAAAACATGCTTTTTCAAAAGTACAACTTTAGGGCAAGGAATACCAGCTTTAGAAATTCTGTTCAAATTGTGCATTTCCTTCTCAGCCCACAGATGAATAATTTTGCGCGGATTCTAATTTTTTTAAATGCATTCATAAGGTTAGAATTTATTGCTTGCAGTCCAGTCGGGTATGTAGAGATGCCGCGAAATTTGGTATAGTGTAAATGTGTACCTGTTTGGAAAACCGATCCTTAAAGCGATAGTCGTCTTTTATGTATTTGTCCCGGGTTTTAAATTCGTTCAAAGTAGTTTTGAAAACTTTTACGGCACATTCTTTGGGTATTTCCACGAGCATTTCCGTGTTAGTCGGTACACTACGAAAAGTGTAGAAAAAATGAATGTAAGCCCTGTATAGCTTGTCAACGAAATGTCAACATTTTCCCAAACGTTTTTACCTTCCACCGTTGGCATAAAGAACAACAGCCTCCTTCCCCGTTGAAATCACTCCATAAACATGCTCTAGAATTTGATTATTCACAAGTTTGTACAACATTAATCGAGTTTTGGCGTCCATAGCCATTTCAGAGGTGGATTTTTCTTTCTTTTCATGAAGTCGAGTGCGACGATCATCCTCTGATTTGGAATACACTTTCAATGTGTTATAAACCTAAAGTAACGTATTATGCTTGTGAGCTAATTACTCAATGCGATCTACGCTCGCCCGTCGTGCTGTTAAACTATAAATTATTGTGCTAACCTTGTTTGAGAGCTGCATATCGAAACTGGCACCATCTCCAGTGTGAATACAAGGAGGAAAATTTTCCATAACCTTGCACGCATTTCTCCTTCCACACATGGTGACATCATGCTTTGTAACAAGTTCATTATCAATTTTGACATAACCACAGCGAGGCATTGCTGGAAAGGCCTTTTCATGGGCCTGAAAATGGTATGCAACAATGAAAGTCTTTACAATGCTGTTATACTTTTCTTTTTAACCAAGACATAGTTGCGAATAAATTTACCTCAAATTTATCCCAGACTTTCTTACGATCCGGTGATTCGGCACTGTCGTCATCAGAGGACTCATCTGAGGAATATGGGTTCAACATGTAGTTGGAGAGCTTAACCTGAACCTTGGAAGTACCATTGTACTTTTCCTCCACCTTCTTAAGACTATGATCAAATTGCTTGTTATACTGCATCTGAAGCATCTGAGCGATTAGGAAATCACTGCTGCAGTCGTCCGTAGGGCTAGACATGGCCAATGTCGCCAGATCAATCTTTGCTGGAACTTCTATCCCTTCAGCTTGTAATACTTCTTTGACAAGATTTTCCTCCTCCTCAATCTGCAAGCTACTTGCCAACTGTTCACTCATGATGTCGCGTAAATTTACAGGCTGAACGTTAACTGTTTCAGGGGATGCAACTTTCCCCCATGGGCATCTTGTGGTGCTAACAGGATGAGTTGGTGCTACCACAGATGGAAGTTCCGGTGCAATCGAGGTCTCAAGTAGACCCTCAACAGTGGTACCACCAGCACAAGCCATTACTTCACGTTGTTTAGACAAACAAAAAAAATAACTGCGAATTTATATAAAGAGGGAAAGGTGAGAAATCCTCTTTGTCCCTTCCGATTTGTAGATCTTGGGATAATTGGTCAGCGGCAAAAGTCGAGAAGACTCTAAGTAATGGAAAGAAAATAAGCAGTAGTAGTGAGAGCAAAAACGATAGAAACTTAAAATTAAATGGCAGCTACGATATGGGGTGAGTTCAAACGCCAAAAAACTCACACATTCCTCTTATGTTTAATTAACAGAAGAGACTTTGATGTTTCTTTGCACAGACGGATGCATGAATTTAAATCAAATCTGGTGCTGGTCTACTCTAAGATGAACAATGAGGGTCATTGTTCATCAAAGGGTCTACTTCATTTGCACCATATCCCAATACCCAAATGATGAATTTGTGACAAAAAATCAATGAACAGTACCCGTTAGTACACACTACATTTTCATTTTACAAAACAGTTTTTATAGATGGGCATGCATGCGTATTGCAATAAAATTAGATGAGATACTTACAAATACATTCTAATAATATTTAGCTTAAACTTATAACAGAACACAGATAATAATTATTATTGTTTCAATAAAGTAATTAATAATTATTGCAAAACCAGTTTATGACATTATATTTGAACCTTAATTAATTACAAACATACAAATTTGTTTCCTCAAGATTAAAACGTGGAATAACGCCAATGAATTACATATTTATTTCAAACTGTTGTTGGAATTCTGCTGACTTAACACTTGTATCGTATTGGTCGTTGTTGTTGAAGTTCCAACAATTGATGTCGTATTGTTAACAGTATCGCTGCTAGTAGTGTTTTGTGCTCCACTAATGGTAGTAGTAGTCGTTCCAACCGGATTATTATTTGGAGGAATAAGTTTTGAGCTCTGGGAGTAGCCATTTTCAAATCCCGTAATTCCTGCGTATCAGGTTTAAATTTGAAATTACAATGGTTAACGTCGGCAGGTTAAAGTTGATAGAGCTGAAGAAGTTTAGCTAAATGTAAATTTTTAATTTATTTGTAGCGTAAAAGCAAACAGGCAGGGATAGCTAACATTATCACAGTAATTACTCTTTCGTTTTTGTTAAAAATAATAACAATATGTAGTAATTATACCATCACATTAAAATCTTTCGGGATTGGAATTTTTGAAATCGTACCTACTGTCAACTTTACCACATACCATATCGTACATCATAAGGAATAAAAATTGGAATACAATATGCAATACCAGCATTGACAAAACCGCAAAGGTTGCAAAAAATGCAGAAACGTGTTTTTTACATAACTGGTCTCAGTTAGGACTGCAAAATATGATTGTAAACGCAGACGTTTATTTATATATGGCATTCTAAACGTTTTTATTATTTCTCTAAGTTCAAGCATGTTTAAATAAACAATATCTGCTCTTATGAAACTTTGTCTTTTTTGTTATTCTTGATATAAAAAATTATTTTTACCTTTAATCACAGATCAGTCTCGGTCAAACACTTTCTTTTTCCTTCCTTAAAGTGAGATCCAAAAGAAGAGATGTGATTGACAGGGAGTCAAACAATTAATACGATATTAGTAGTAGAAGGAAATAAGTTTTTTTCGAAACAAAATACAAATCAAGTTTGAATTATTACAACCAAAATAAAATCAACAAATTAACAGGATAATCTAACCTAATTACTAGCTTAAAAAAGAGTGAGTAGAACTACAACTTTCAAAATAGTTTTAATTGCCTTTCATTCAAAGTACTCAATTTCAAGCCTGCCACTTCTTACTATCAATAAATTATCAATTCTTCTTTTTGCGGACAATTAACTTCAGTCTTTTCAAAACTGCTTCAAAATCTTTTCAGCTAACAAATTTAATTTGCGTATTTAAAAAGCACTCTAGAAAGAGCAGCATCACTCCTCTAGAAGACACAACAACACCTGATTGAACATTTAATTCTTTTTTTTACTCTCTGCTGATCTATGTGCTTGGCCATCAGTGCAGTAGTAGTGGTGAGTGGAGTACACAAACAAACAACAACGTATGCATTTTATATGTAACATGAAACAAGAAGAAGTAAAAAACGTATGTGTGTCGTCGTGAGTGGTGAGCTAAGAAGGCTTATAGATGTTTTTATTCTTTGGAAAATACAACAATAATACGCTGTCGCTGACGTTGCTGGCGCTACGCTGCTGCTGTCGTCGTCCTTACGTTCTAAAAAAACTACTTGTAAAGAGAAATCAAAACTTTGCTGAAAACTAAATTAGCTGTCATAATATTAAATAGATTGAACATGAATCAATTAAAGACTGCATAATTGGGTTTATTGTGGGGTTTGCGGACACTTCAAGTCGTTTTAATTTAAACAGCGAGTTTGAGTGTTTGCTAATTTGTACTTTGCCCGAATATATATATCGGATGACTTAAAAAGATATTCGTGGTTTCATTTTTTAAATGCAAAAAAACGAAAAACACCACCACCTTGGTCTTAGAACTATATGAAAGTTGAAG
>JAHZMT010005100.1:0-12502 GCA_027743785.1 Sinhomidia bicolor
CTACAAATAAACTATTACTAGTTTGTGCCTTAATGTAAACTTTGTCGCAAGATTTTAGCAGACGAAATGTTGAAATGAAAATCCTCATAATTCACAATAATTTATTATTTTTAAAAAACATCACTCATCACATTAAAACAATTTTTTCATCACACCTGGAAAGGTACGTTAATATATTTGTAACGTGCTGTGAATCATTGTGACGAATAAATTGATGCCTATTTTTTGCCAGGTTGTATATTTATATTGAATATATTTTATAATTATTATTTACATAATTATTCGTGCAAATGATATATTGTGGAATCGGAAGGCATACTAAGGAGATTTGGAGCTTAAATAAAATAAATCGATACCAAAAATAATTAACTACATATTGTATTACAGCTAGCTTTATCTGGCAAGAAAGAGTAAATGTTAAAGAGCAACCTTAAAATTTCAAGTGCATAGTTTAATTTATATACCATTAACATTTGCTCTGATCTGTCCGTATGCATACGATTTTATCTTAGTATTTCTCATAATAAATCGTTGTTAGTAGTTGTTACTCTTTTATGTGTCTTTATCAAGTTCAAGTGTATTGATTTTTAAATGTCATTTATTGACCATTATTTAATTACGTGAAACTGCTACCGTCTTATAAAAAATTTAAAGGTTAACATAAACATAATAAGTAAGTGTATGGGGGTCATTTTCACTGTAACAGCACAATGTGTTCACATTTCTGCTGTTAACGATCAACGTAGAACGTATAGCTCTTGTTTGACGTTGCGTTGACAGTAGTTGTGCCAAGTTGAATTAACTTTTAGGTGTTATCATTATGGCGTATTCGATGAGCTACATATAGCGTATTGTTTTGTTTTTAAATTATAAGCAGCATGCGTGAACAATGTTAAAAATTGCATAGAGTAAACTTTTTTGAGTAGTTGTGTGAGAAAAGGTGTGTGAAAATCGAGAAAATTGTTTGTCAGTCACAGTCCATAGAGGCCATAGCTCAGTGATCATTGTCATCCATTATTAAGGGTGTTAGTGTTAATTTATTTATTATGGCACAGTTGCGCTCAACAAATACTTTAAGCCATTAATATTAGAGTTTAGTAAGCAAACTATTTATTTAAATTCGGATCTAGAGATTTTACATCTAAAATAGTTGTTATAAAAAGGATTTAAATTTAAATTAAAAGCTGACTTCCACTTTTTGTTGTGGGGTGTAGAAAAAAATCTAGATATTTGGAGACATTGATTTGCTTTGAAAAATTTGCTTAAATAACTCATAATCATAACACAAAGGTTATACCTATACGATGTCAGTGAGTACAATTTATTATATTTTTAAACAACACAAACGGCACTATAGAGAATTGTCGAATAAGTATGTATAAGTAGTTGAATTATAAAACTCTGTAATAAAGAAAGAATGATAGGCACATGCTGTTTTCTTGATAACAACTAGCACATGTAAATATGGTCTTCTGTACAATAATTTATGAACAAAAATTACAATAACTTTGAGATGAAAATAGTAAATAACATTAAATAAAGTCTCGTGAAATTTTCCGTGGGAAAATTTAAGTCAAGTTGTTTACTAGTACAACAAAGCC
The DNA here is from genome assembly GCA_027743785.1 of Sinhomidia bicolor. Lineage (NCBI taxonomy): Eukaryota > Metazoa > Arthropoda > Collembola > Entomobryomorpha > Entomobryidae > Sinhomidia > Sinhomidia bicolor. The sequence goes on from JAHZMT010005100.1 coordinate 1,602, forward strand.
GTGCTGTGAACGCTTTATTTATTTATAAGCTGAGGAATTTTAGAATAATTTTAATCTACTAAAGAAACTCAAAAGATTTACTGAAAATCTGCTGACTGTGATAAAGATTTATTTTCATGCAAATGCTTGAAGTAGTAAAACAACAATGCATTCGTGTCGTATGAATCGCAGGTATCATGTGACTCATTATGAAACAAAGAAAATGCTCAGAAAATCGGCTTTACATAAATTATGTACAATACCCATACAATTCTCCTCCCAAAGGAATATTGCACTCCGCAGTATTTTGTGAAGACTGTGGAACATTCTACTAACGTAAAAAATTATAATTAGTTATTATCATGATCTAGTCTGTCTATTTAGATAATAATTATTTTCTGACCAGCATGTAAAGACACTAAAGTGTCAAAAACTCGTTAGACCGTCAGGCTACAAAACTGCCAGGAGAACTGCAATGAAATCAGTTTGAAAACGAACGTTACTTTAAAATCTTGAATTCGATCTGATTTATTACCTACACAAATATATTTTAATACGATATAATTTTTTAAATCCGTCGTTCGAATTTGATGAGTGTATTTAATGCATTAAAATTCTGAAACATACCTGGTGCTTTAGATAAAATCAAAATTTAGCATCATCAAAAAACTAGTATATTTATGCCTAGCAAGTAAAAGTGATGGATTTTTATTACATATATTTATGTTGCTACATATTTATATCCTCATTAAGTATAGATATTATAAATAGTGCAAAGGTATGTATTGGCAGCTCATCATATCTGTACATGTAAATAGTTTTTTTTACTGATGAATAGTTAGTAAAAATCCAAGTATGTATACCTATTACTAAATGTACAAGATAAGATAATCAGCATTAAAAATGTGTAATTGGTGCCATTATGCAAACTAAAACACATTAATGTAGAGAGGAACTTACAACTTACATGTATACTCTACTCATCTTTCTTTCTCGCTCATTTAACACGAGTTAAATAGAATTAAATGAACCTAAACAAAAACAATTTAAAAAATATATCCTCATCGTTATTAAAACGCTGGGCTGGTGTTGTTAACAATAATATATCCTCAGCGCCAACATGTGCGGTTCTTTGAATCGCTAGATTATTCTCAATTACTTTGCATTAGCGAAATAAAATTGTGCTTTACTGTGCATACCACGTACATCCCCTAAAAAAGTTAATACTAGAACATGACTTACTTACCGGGCTCGGCTAGTTTTTATGTAGGTAAGGTAAAGCACGTATTTTTTTTTAAATGCACATTATATAGGCGCATAAAAAACCAAACCAGTCAGCTAGTTATGTTGTAGTAAGTCTTTTCATGGTAAAAATACGTACTCATCATGTCAGTCAGCAGTGTACATCTGTCTTTCCCATATTATACTTTGATTGCAAATCACTACTCAAGATAAAAAATATATAATACCACCACCACATTATACTATATACAACTATGTGTACTTGATGTTGTAGTAAAATAATGTGCATTTTTAAAGCATTTAATAAATTTTAAAAATAAGTATATCACCAGGATGATCATACCTTTTATTATTATTATTGCTAGTTGCGGCTTTGTACTACGTTTTATTAGGTATTGTGTACCTTTGCGATAGATAGATAGATAGATAGATGTAAACCTGCATGCATTACGCTAATAATGTTTAGTGGTGCTATTATTGTTACGGCTTACATTAACTAGGTTTTACTCTGTTTGATTGTTTGCAAATAATGCTTTCAGCAATTTTTACCCATCATACATGTGTGTACATACACATATAGGTATGCATTTATCATGAGAAAAAGCAAGTGGTGGTAGAAGAGCGTCTTCTTGTTTATAGTTTAATGTGGTGGTGGTGGTATGTGTGTGTATTATATACGATAAAAATGAATTTGAATGCGAGGAACGACTTTAATGTTTAAAGCGCTATATAATATAATGTATGTATGCTTGATTGTGTGTGTGTGCATTTTTCGCGTTTTCGCACAGTAATTGGCGATTCCCTTGAAGAAGAAGAGAAAAGACTTTGTTGTTGGTTTGTTACTGATGTGATGATGATTCCGATGATGATGATGAGTACATGCTTGTTTGCTTACTTACTTGGCTTGTTTTGTTTCGATGTTGAGCCAGTTTCATGAGGTTGCTGTAAGTCAGTACCATCCGTTTCATTTCTTGGCGTAGCACAGTTTTTTTACGGCTGAACAGACAGACTAGTTTTCTGTTCATCTTCGTACTCATCCTTCATAATAATAATATTATTATATTAATTCTTGTCGTTGTGACACTGTGTCCGATAATAAATTTTCTTATCTGTTTTGTCAGTCAGTGGTGGACTGCTTGAAGCAACGAGTGAATGAATGTGTGCGAATAATACGTTGTAGTAGTCATAGGCCAAAACCTTAAAGGCCTAAGGAACGTGTGAGTATAATAATAAGCTGCACACGCAAAAAATAAGGTGCGCACGAATTATAATAGTTTCAGTGTACCCCATTTCGGTGGTATAGCTTCGTGCTATTGTTGTGTTATGTGAGCACAAAAGGTTTGATAAGCAATATCGATAACGTTTTAATAGACATCAAGCCAATTTCCATTTTCACCGGGAAAACAGAGTTCAAATGCCAAAACTTAGCAAAATGTCTTCTTCCCGTGATATTCAGAGGAGACATTTTCGTCACCACCACCACCAAGAATCCCTTGTAAATCTAGTCATTTCTAACCTTGGAATAGGGGTTTGCTTGTGCGTGTTTGCAAGTGTGTTAGTGCAAGTCAATGGACAAAGTAGTGACAGCGCTGTCAGCAGTCGCCCACCTGTACATACAGGAGCATCCGCTGCAGCGTCAGTGAATAGTGGCCCATCATCAACAACGACCACAACTGGATCAGGAGCAGCATCCGACGATACAGACTACTCTGACGCAGACTACGATGACAAAGACGTGCAATTCGATCAGAGTCCACCAAATGTGTTGATTTTACTCGCAGATCCCGAAAATGGGACAACAACGCCGCTTGCTAACCAACCTAACACTGAAGTGATTCTGGATCCTTCATTGAAAAAAATCCATTTGTTCTGCAGTGCTTTTTATCCTATCAGATGGATTTACACAGGACAAGGCGTAAGTAAATCATGGCTTTAAAATGTAGAAGCTAAATTACTAGTCGTGTGACAACAATAAATCGTAGGAAAATATGTCAATGTATGTATAGCATGGTGAAGCTTGAAAATGACAATAATTGGAAAATGGATTATGGGAAAACAATGCACTTTTTAGAGAGTAGTAATTTTAGTAGCATCGCATTTTCGCTCGCACATTTTTCATTTTGTTTGACTGGTCCAACTACGCATGGGAAATATTTTAAGTAAAGTAGTTATCCTTTCAGTATTTTTATTAAAATTAAAATTATCATTAAAGTTTTCAAAGCACACTCCAAAGGTATGTAAAAAATAATATTGTTATAATTTTAATGACTGCGATATAAATCATTAGTGGAAAAAATGGAACAAAAATCATATATCTCCAATGATTAACATTGAAATTGACCCTGGAAGTTTTATCACGGACTCCAAGTTTAGTACAGAAAATATTTTTTATATGGCAAAAGTGACGCTTGACTTTGCGCTTTTCTTTTTCTGACCTTCACTAGCAATAATAATTTATCATCACAATTATTATTATATGCATTTTCTTAAATTGTTACAGGTTTCTGCGGTACAGTCACAATACCAAAGTCGTTTTGAAATTAGTTTAAACCTAGATTTTTGTGCGCTGTTGTTGGTAGATATTGTATTTATTTAAAGTATTCTACATGTATGTACATATTATTACGTAGTTGTATCCACCGTTTGAGGTTTCTGTGGGCAGAGGATAAAAGTTACGTTAGCGGTTACAGAGTGGCATTATTAAGTATATCGTCAATTTTTTTTCTAGGTTTTCATATTTCTGAAATTGGTGCATACATGTTGTGTGCCTGCTAACTGATACATTTACAAACATTGTAAAGCCCTTGAGTACCTACTTGAATCCAAACCCTTACGTGCACAAAATAGGTCTAGCAGGTCAGAAAGTTGTTGAAGATGTTGGAGAATTTTCACAGGAAAATGGTTATAGTATTGCACATGGTCGTGACAAATTCTATTTGCTTTTTGTATTTCATGTTGCTTACAGTTCCCATCATATATCCATATACATATATGTAGCTTTTGTTTCTTTTTTGTACGAAAAGGCAGAAGAGTGCCTTAAGCTAATGAACTAATTAATTTTTTTTAAAGTCGCTTTGCCTGTTGTCGTGTATCTTAAATACCAAAATGTTACACAACAACAACTGTAAAATGGCATGTACACTGTCGTGCACATATAAAAAAGCGCACATTCTTTGCACTAAAAGATGCTGCACCACATATTATTTTGCTTTGCATTTTTGTGCTTTGTTTTGCACACAATGTTTTTACAAATGAGGAAAAATTGGGCGAATCATCATTATATGGCATTAACAAGTGCGCGTGCAGGTGTTATAAGTCTTGCTGAATACTTGTATATAGCTTGATATGATGTCTGTACTTGTTAAGTAACTAATGAAGAGCACGATATTATATGAAGACGATACCTATAGATATACATAGTTGTTGATTTCCCAGCTAAAATGGGGAGGATATTTTATATCTCGGTTTTTAACACACATTTTTACAGTTATATCAGCTCTGAAAACTGTCATAAAATGCAATTCAAATGCGTGACATGATGACACATACATACGTACACTACCTACATAATAATAATAATAATAATAGGCGCCTATATATAAACGCGGAGGTAGTGGTGCGCAAATATGCACTTATAGAGGCACAGCAGACAGCAGCAGCACAAACAATGTGGGATTTTTTTATTTTGGATAAAGTGAGGTAGGATGATTGTTCAATTTCATACTTTTCGGTAACAAAGGCTTTTGACTTGGCAAGTTAAAATCGGTGAAATAAATAGGCGAGACTTTATGGGACTACATACATGAACTATTATAGACAGGTAACAATGATGAAGACGTATCCCGCAATAAAAAAGGACCATATAATAATATAAACTTGCCACTTTTTGTAATAGATGCACAATACTGGTTTTACCGCAAGGAAAAGAATTGACAAAATACTAACATGTCATTGGCGTAAAAGTGTGTATAGCGTAACATTTTTTATTTAAATATTGTTACAAAAGTAGGCCCTATTATTATTTTTTTTGGGATGTAACTTGGCATACAGGGAAATAAAAAAAGACTGAAAGGTGTCATTGAAAGGATGGCATTTGTACTTGCGATAAGAAAAATACGCCGCGTATAGCACAATTGAGGAAGTGCAGTACTCTTTTTGCAGAGAAAAAAAATTACATCAAATTACATTACAGCATTTTTATGGAAATGAAAAATTCGGCGATATAGTAGTAAATTTAAAACTGCTTCAAAAGTTCACATTTTGCAAATTCGAAAACTGTAGTGCTATGCATGCAGCTTATATGATTTACTGTTAAACAGAACAAAAAGATTGTGAACAAAAAAGTTTGAAAATTGTTCTCAGCGTAATAATAGTAAAAATAATTTAATATATGCATTTTTATAGATTTTAAACAGACGTAGACTCGACGTGGGTGGAAGTATAAATAAAATGCTTGTTTTGATTTGGGTTAAAGAAGTACATAAATGAATTTACAACGATATTCTTTTTTGCATTTCAGTTTCCTTTCCTTAACGTGGATAATACACGGTTTACTGACGACTTTTACGATCCAACTACGTACGCATTTTCTGCTTTGCTGGAGCTAGAAGGCTTGGATGAGTCTCAAACAGGCAATTACAGTTGCCAAAAGTGGGATGATGACACGTTTCTCTCTAGCTACTACGTATTTATCCCGGGTAAGTTAAGCCCCCATTTTAACTTGTTATATTATATTTTTTTAAAGAAACATTTAAATGGAAGGTTCTGCACTTAAATACAAATTGTGCTAAATTTCTGGTTGGAATAAAAAAAATTACAGCTATTACGATAATGTGTCTGAGGTTAAAAGATTTTTGAAATGAAAAATAATATAACAATATGTATGCGTTTTTTTAAACGATACAATTACAAATGTCTTCTACAATAAAATGCCCGTTTTTTGTGGTCCAATAATTTAAGTTTGTGTATTCTACAGCTTGTAAAAATAGAATCATCCATCACCATCATAATATCTAGATTTAAATCTGACGGTGAGTTATATACAGGCGACAATGAGTGATGTGAGAGCGGAGATTTGGATAGTATACTACATACTAACAAGACATTTAAATTATTATGTACCTATATATCAACGCAAAGTACTATATATAGAATGTATACCTCTGTAAGCATAGGTTTAATTTTGCGCGCAGTGCTAAATCATGCTAGATAACCAGCAAATAATACACAAGTATCAGGAAAAGTTTTCTGTCCTGACTCAGGACTCGGGAGTCATGTTCATAGCAATAATAATAACTCTGGATTCCCATTCGCTCACGTTAATGGCTGTGTAGGCAGAAACGCAAACTAGTTTGGCTGCTTTGTTTATCTCATCCAGGAAACGGTTCATGGGAAAATTCATGGAAAATAAAAATTACTTTTAATAGAAGAAATAGACAGTGTTCATTGTACTTCGTAAGCATATAGGTACATAAAAACCCGTATTATATATACATAGATACAGCTTGACTTACCAAATGTTATATATAGATAAAAATAGCTTGTGATTCAGAAGGTATTATGTATGTATAATAATCACATGGGATCTTTAAACTGCAGAGAGTGCAAAAAACAGCAAATTAATTTGCATTCAGAAGCAAAATTTCAATATTTTACAAACATCTAATTTATAAGAAAAAAGTTAAAAAAAAGTTTGAATCACTAAATTTTCCAGAGTTTGAGATAGTTTTGGGCATTATAGCGTAAAAATTACGTAACTTAAAATATACATTCCTAATAATACCTACCTACGTCATCATGTACATTTATAAAACAATGAATAAAAATGAAACGACTTTTTTGTGGATTAACGAATGTAGTACGCGTACAAAATTTTATAAAATAATGAGCTTGTTTTTCCCCCCATTTGGTATGCATGCAAACAACGCAGCTAACTGAACCGGTAACCTTATCTCGATTATGACTTTATTAACAATAATAAAATCATTAGCATTTCAATTTTACATTGTCCAATGTCCCTGCAAATGAAGCTAACTGAATAAAGGTCATTGGTCGCTGTTTAATTTACTAGTTTATATATTACCTTTCCTAGGGAAAGCCCTTGACGAACAAGTTGACTTATTTCTTATTTTTACAAAATCCCTACTGATGGTCTTGTCCAAGTGGTTTTTTTTCAAAAAGAAATAAATAATGATTGAATTAACATTGAATAAGTTCAATATACCTACATAGCTACTATATGCAGGTAGTACAGTTTTCAATGTCAATAAAGTGCTTGATTGAAGTCGCACCTCAACCCCAGCATAAATCCTGCTGTGAACAACACTTTTAGATGATCTTGTAATATGCAGTTTTCTTCAGTAGTAGTGCATGACATTGACATGTGTGGCTTGTTCTTTTAAACAACAAAAATGCGTATTTGAAAACATCATTCTATAAAGATATTACATTTCAAGTTTCAGCAAGTATGTATGTACGTATGTACGTTTAACTTGATAATTTAGATTTTGTATTGATTGCTCATTGACTCAAATCATGGCTGGTTGTGGTGAGACTCATTCAGCATAAAAAACTGAGCTTTACTTGCGCGTTTTGCACATTCATAATAACTGTGAGCTTTGCACACACAATGCTATGTGGGAGAGAAGAAAACTTGCTGCACAATAATATTTTAATTTCATATATGCATGCAGTCAATACCGATAATCAAGTTTAGCGTTCGTTCGTACGCCCGTTGTCTACCTCCTCTTCACAGCGATTGCAACTTGCAACAGCAGCAACGATTTACATTTACAAGAGGCATTTTTCTTTACTTAAGTAGGTCTTTACTTTACCTTTTAAGCCTACTCTCACCTTTTTTCCTACTTTAACGTTAGGATAAGTTGCTTGCGCGTTTCATGTTTTGATCTGTGTTTACATCGATAGAATAGATGCGCGCAAATCGTGAAAATTATCAGAAGAACAACAATTCGTTTTCATGCCATTCATCCTTTCTCATCATCATCAGCTTTTACATTGTTATTCAGCTTTTCTATCCTAATAGCTTCTTCATCTTAGATCATATTTTTGCTTTTTCTTTTGGCTGACATGCTTTTTTAGAATCAGGTTTAACTTGAAAAGGAAAAGCGATTTAAATATGCCCATATAATACTACAGGCTTGCCGCTGGCTGGCTAGCACAACGCACACTTTGACTTGTGCGCAAAACTGCAAAAACATCTTTGTGTTCCGTTTGTAATTTCATCGAAACAAACTTTTTTAAAAAAATTTATAAGTTCCACCCAAGCTCAGAATTTCATTCATTTTTTATGCGATGGCTAATTGCTATAATTTTTGTTTGACATAACGTAACTTTGCAGGTGAGCGCGTCCTTCTTCTGGAAAAGAACAGTACTGTTGGTGTAATGCCTGGTCAACCGCAAGTGACAGTACCCTGCTCGGTATCCAACCCTGCCGCTAACGTAACATTAATGAAGTTGCTTCCTCCTTCTTCGGTAAGTGAGAGTGATTTTTTTACAAACTCAAAAAATATCCTTGAAAATAACAGTTGAACACTCTCAAGATTTTTATGGCTACATTCACACTTCAAAAGGAGAGAAAAAAAACACTACCAGCTAATTGAAATGTTTCGCTTGGTGGTGATGAAATAAAAATGAGGGTACGAGAATGAAATCAATGGGCAGTAAGCAAGAAAAAAAAATGAGTGGGCGATGGTATGTTTTTGTATGAAAATTATATGTATCATTGTAGCATTAAAACCAACGAAAAAATGTATGATGAGAAGAAGATGAAAAGTGGAATAATTGCTAAAATATTACCCATCAAAAAATTGTGTGATAAGCTGTAAGGCAAAAAAGGCTCAAAATTATCAGTACATACACATAGTTAATTTAGATTACTGATGAAATAAATTTCAGTTTCAGTTTAAATGAAACTGAAAGTAGGTGAAACAATAATTGATGAATATATGTTCAGACAAGCTGAGCTGAGGTCGATGTATGTACTTCTGGATTTTTTTGTACTTTATTGAATTTATAAAAAAAATGCATAACATTAGTATTTATAGACAAATACCCATTGACCCTTTTTATTTAAATAGGTACATCTACTACATTAATTAACAATTTAGGTAAATAAAAAATTATTTATTTTTAAAATTTCAAAGCTGCAACCAGGAATAAAAAGAAAATTTCACAAGTGTCCGTAAACCAAGTTTTCTCACGGCTAAAAGCTCACATTATATTTCAGTGAAGTACAATGCGTATGGATCACAATATAACAATTTATTGCTACAACTTCATTTCCCCATAGGAAGAGTTGTAATTATAGAGTCTACAAATTATTTCCGTATACAAAACATTAAAGAAACATTTCATTTTCATAATTTAAAGGTAACTACTACTGAAGTACTAATTTTTAACTTGAATAAAATCCCAGCTGGGTTTAATTCTTTTTTATAGGTTAAAAAATCTGGTTTAAATTGACCAAAGTTTTCAGCGTTATAAATAATGCGACCAAAGAGAATTTGACCAAACTCTACTTTTTGGTACATGCTCATCAATTTATAAGCAGCCAGTTGTTCTAAGGTGTGTTTGGCTTGGCTTTTAAGAAAGTTTAGATTCATTGCCAACTGAAAATGTAAACCAATCAAGTATATATTATTGAATAGCCATAATTATTAGATTTAAAAAAATGTGCTGATTGTCTAAATACGTAATTGACGAGTCCCTAGAGATCTGTCAAGCTTTCTGCAATTGCAATTAACCAACCTTATTAAATCGCCCATTACAAGTTTTGGTATTCTTTATTCCTACCATAATGTGTACCTGCTGTTCCACTTGGGTTTATCAATCGTTAATTTCTTCTTTTCAACTTTTCCTATGTTGTTAGATAATATAGGTTACAGAATCCTAGAAATTATAAATTTTCTGTCAAGCATACTAAAAGTATAATACTATCGTAATCAGAAAGAAGAAAAACACTTTTTAACACGACAGGAACCTGCCGTTGTAACGAAAGTAGAACGTGAACGTGTCTTTTGCCTACCACAATTAAGATATACTTACATTCAGTCGTAGAAAATGTTTGTTCGTTCTGCTGAGGAAGACAACTTGTAATTTTATTATGCAATGATAAAAAAAAATGAAAATAAATGTGAGAAGAATCAGCAAAAAGAAAGGAGTCAATCATGATGTCGGATGTGCTGTGATGATAATAATAAACAAAATTATTAATACTACATAGGCTTAAGACGATACAGTATGATTTTAATTAATCTTGCAGATAAAATATTTCTGTATGCCATTAGGTCATTGTTACGCACATCCTATTTCACCATATTATCGATACAGCACTGATTTTTTTAGAAATGCTTTCAAGATAGCATGCATTTTTACTTAACAATAAGTGATTATCGGACGTGGAAGGAGAAATTACGGACTGAGAATCAAACTTTAGAAAACTATAGCCGTGTTTAGATTATGGCATTTTTTGACTGTGTCTGTTAATCTCTCTGGTGTCTACATCAAACTCATATCAACTTGAGTATAAAGGAAAGCTGTACTGTACAAGAATTAGCCTTAACCATGGTACAATACGAGAGATATCATTGGTTGTGGAGCCCTGTGCCTGTGTGTCATGAAATCAAGGAAGTAATATTTTCATACACTTTTTTCCTTAGATG
>JAHZMT010005101.1:0-18419 GCA_027743785.1 Sinhomidia bicolor
CGAATCGAAAACATAATAAACACTGCTGAAATTATAGGTTACATAAATATTTTTTTAAATATTCTTTTGCCTTGTTTCGTACAGTCGAAGCCAGGTCTCGTATTTCCAATCTGTCCTTCTGACAATTTGTAGTAGCTTCAATGTCTATGTCGACAAAAGTTATATCAACTTCATCGAAAATTCGAGCACCATCAATTCTCCACCGACAGCGAACATTGTTGTCGTAATTGGAAGGATAGCCAGGCGATTGTAAGTATTGTATGGAGGTAGTTGCATTAAATACTAACTGGCCGCAGGGAGCTAAGGGAATTGAACAAGGGAAAACATTCTTAAAATGCCGTACTAAACTTTAATGGTTTTTTTCTACAATCGATTGCTTACAGTCCCGACTTCTAGCAGTTAGAGAAAATCCTGGAAAATTCAATGACCCGTCTGTAACAAAGCGTATCCAAATAAAATGTAATGATGAAATGATTGAAACTGGAAGTGTGGTTCCACATAACTTTCCCAAGAGTTGCCCAAAAGGCCCCGGTCCATCACGCACCTTTATTAAAAATATAGCTGTAAGTTATACATTTTTTTACCGAAAAAGCCTTTTTATCAATATAAACAAAAATTATTGCAACCTCAACATAGTCAAAAGGGCATGAGCTATTTGCAAGCTTATTTATTCCTTGTGAGGATTCCAAATTGAATGTGTCAAAAGAAATTTCGATTGATTTGAATTCTGGAGCTATCAGCAGCCACTGACAGTCCAAATTATCGTCATATTTTCCATTCCTATCTGAATCAATACTGGTTAATGTTACAGGACCAACTGTAAGATTTTTTGTTCCACCACAGCCTTGGTTTTCACCTTTCAAAGGAAATTTTCACGTCAATATATACTGCTATGTAAAATATCAGTATCTTATGTGCACTTACCAACGGTAAAATCTACTGCTGCTTCAAATCCTCTATGTTCTATAACGTGATCAGTTACAGAAACAACAGTCATGCTCCCGGACTTGGAGCTTATTGTAGGCATCTCGTTCGTCAAGTTTCCACAGTACGTTCCAATTATCTTTGTATCGTCAATAATTGGTCCGTCATAAAGGCGAACGTAGTCCCAACCGCACCGAAAATGAAATTCCATTTCCAGAAATTTAAATCTAAAGATATTAAAAGATAAATATAATTCTTTATTAAAATTGTCTGATTGTTTTTAATTTTTTCTCCATCATTATAATTTGGACAGCTTACTTGAAACGCACCACCTTTCCTTGAGGGGCTTTCATCACCCACGTACAATTCATATTTGAGCTCGTAGTAAAAGGATGCCCAGGAGAGCGTATTACCTTTGGTATTGTCACCTCTCCACCACAATCTTATTTTTAAATAGAATATTATTGTAGATACATACAAAGTTCTAAAAAAATTGATTGGTGTCTACTTAAGTTTTACCATATCTGCCATACTGAACTTTAAATCCAAAATTCTCATAAAATGGTTGATAGTTGTATGAGATGACAACAGATCCTCGGGCAATAAAAGGAGGAGGAAGTTCCCTGCCGCAGGTAGTACCACGGAGTCTTTGAATATTCGTAGCATTGCCTTGCCAAAGAGTAACGTTTACTCGGGGACAGTAAACATTCACTTCGCTGTCACGAACGGCGTAATTAACTGGAACTAAAATTAAGAAAATTCAACATAATTCGGAAACTCAACTCGTACATAATTTAAAGGGTTATCAAGTACCTTGAACTTCAAACGGATCCAAAAATTGTAACATTATATAATCATTAGGGTTTCCTTTAATTATGTAGTTGCATTTGTGTACGGAGTAAACGGACTCCCATCCCTGCCAACTCCAAAATCTTCCTGGATTAACGTGTTGGGTGTGATTAACTGCATCATAATGAGCAGAACGCAAAACTCCAGTAGGCTCTAGGAATATTCCTCCACATGGAGAGTACCAGTAGAGGCGGAACCCGTCTCCATCAATATTGTCATTTGATCTAAAGACAACTTTAACGGTTGTGCTTGTAGTGTTGATTGACGATGGAACCTGTCGACCACAATACTTGCCAAGTGATACCCAGTCCAACTCTAGTTTAGAAAATATCTAGTGGAAATGGATTTAAAAGTAAATATTAGAATAGGAATTTCATAACATAGCCTCTTTGTAACTTGGAAATCTGTATACCTCAACATTATCGTTTGTGCAATTTGTTGAATTTTCAATGTCGAAACGGTCAAAGAAGACAACATTAACGGTATAACCAGGTACGGATTCGATTACCCATTCACACTCGGTATTGGCTGGATAGCGCCGACTGCCAGAGTCTTTCTGCGGTGATGCAAGTTGGCCATATTTTCTGTGCACATACCCTCCACAACCGTGTGAAATCGTTTCTAATCCAAGCATAAAGCCTCGTTTATTCCCATCCCCACTTCCATCAGAGTGAAATTCAATCCAAAGATCGTTTGACATGGACGTGATTTCATTGGGCAAAAGGGTTCCACAAAATTTTCCTAAAACTGGTGATGATGGATATTTTCCGTTTCGAACAATTACATAATCTTTATCACATCCTTCATTATCACTTCCTTGATGATCATCCATGTCCAAGTCAAAAAACTTCAATTTGATTTGAGACCCTCTGGAAAATTCTACCATCCATATGCATTCCGTATTAACGGGATATGGTGAAGGATAATTCAAGCTAGTTACATTTTCTTCGGGACCGGAGAGTATTCCGCCACATGGAACGTTCCGATAAGACAAACCAAATGTTGCATTGGAATCTCCGGACTAGAATAAAGTATGTCATTAATTTCAACAATATGTATATTTATTTGTATAAATGTACGATGTATAGAAATTTTAATAACGTAATTACTAACCACGTATTCCACAAGCAGCGTGCTTCCTGGAAGGTACAGCTTTTCATTGATTAGTGACCCACAAAGTTTACGCCACTTGTAACGAAGAAATTGATTTGCTGAAGAAAAAGCAAAACATACAAATAAATACAATGCAATTCAATATTACCATTGTACAATTTTACCACAGTATAGTATACCATACCTGGAGAAACCTTTAGAAATCCATGAGAGCACAGAGGATCTCTTATACCCCAGCTAGGAACTTGTAAAGCATTCACAGTAACAATCGTAGTTCCATTTCCATACGACCGGCCAGTTGCAGTTTTCCACTCACATAAAATATTGGATGTTGTGTTTGGCGTATTTGTCGTTGTGTTTGGAGAAGTAATATTACCCTCTCCCAGGCCCAATTCTCCTCCACATAAAATAGGCAAATCAGTTGTGTATCGGAGTTTAAAACCACGATGGGAAACGGAGCCGTCTGTTCTGAAATATATTGTAGCTTCACTGAACGTTGTTTCTACAGGAGGTGGCAATGTGGAACCACACAAACTTTCATTGTAAAGTGGATTCCGCACAGAACGAAGAACCCCTTGATATACCTAAATAGAGACAAAAAGAGACAAAAAGAGAGAAGAATATTAAAATTAAATGTAGTTTTAAAATTAAACGTTATTTCTGAATATCTGTTACCCAGAGTTGGTCAGCATAACATCTTCTTTTATCGTTCAAAGTAAAACGTTCCTCCAAATCAAAGTCTGTGAACTCTATTCTGATTCTTCTTCCTTGTGGAGCATAAATTCTCCATACACAATAAAGATAGTTGGGATAAGGTTGTGGAAATCCTGGAGACTGAATAAATCCTGTCGGAGTCCGCAAGTTACTTCCACAAACTATATTGTATAATATATTTCAAAAATCATATACAAATAATGAGAATATTACTTATTTTATAATTAAACTTACATTGAGTACGAGCTCTATATCGCAATTTGAATCCGAATCCTGTTGTCTCCCTCTCCCTTACTCCGTCACTTGTAAAACGGATTTGAACTTCATTAGAACCTGTTTGTATTCTGTTTGGTATAACATCAGCAGTTTGTCCACAAAAGGTCCAATTTCGCATTGACATATCCTCTGTAATTTTTTAAATGTTTATGTTATGACTAAATAATTAAAGAGGTTGCGCTATGACATTTCTCCTCATAGCAGCAGGCAGATTGATGCCATCAGTATAACCTTACCTAAGTCACTTTGCTCTTTGATATTTATCTTATCTTTTGTGCAATTGGTATCGCCAGATCCCAAATTAAAATTTTGGAATTCCAAGATCAAATAACTTCCTCTTGGTGCTCTAATTGTCCATTGACAATCCATGTTCACTTCATATGTAGCTGGAAATCCTGGAGAACTTATTGTACCATATCTGCCAGCGTATACACCCCCACACGTAGCTGTAAAGTTTAATAGATATCAGCTTAAACTTTCACATTACTAAAAACGGTAAGAGAACTGACAAAATTAAACAAAATTGTAACCTATTTTCACTTCCGCCTTAAATCCATTCCTTGGTTCCTGGACATTAGTATAATATCTAACAAATAATACATTTCCGGTCGACTTTAAGGTGCCTGGCATCTGTGAGCAAAATACTCCAAGTGGGGTAGCGATTTCTGTGCCACCGTCCCTTACCTCGACTCCAGCATTTTGACATCTACAAGACAAATATTTAGCTGTGCAGCTTAAACATCAAACTTTGTACGTAATATTGACTTTGTTCATTGTTCCTAGCACGGCATACCCTGGAGAATACGTAAACTCAAATGAAACTTCAAACGTTATTTGCACTGCTTCCCCTTGTGGGGCTGAAAATATCCATTCACATTCTGTAAATGGAGGGGGCATTTGTGGAAAATTTGGTGACATGATTGTTGTACTTGGGGCACTGTCAGAAAGCTGTACATTTTCACTGCATCCTAAAGATACTTCTTCATACGTAAGTGCAAATCCCTATAAAAATAAAAAGTACCTATTTTAGAAAAGATATTACAATTTTAGAATAACATAATATATATATTTACCTTGCCCCCATGTGTATACGAAACGAAATGAACAAAAAGATGGTTTCCGGATGTTTCTAACATAGCAGGTGCAGTACTTCCACAATATCGTCCACTTCCAAGGAATGGTGACTCTTCGTTGGCTCCATTGCGTAGCTAAAAAAGTAGTCGCCAGGTTAAAAGTTTTCGAGGCCTGGGTTAAACTTTGATGACACCTTTTGTAAATTAACTATTACACTAAATTACACTTTGAAATTAACTGCTTACAAACAACTGGTCGGTGACACACTGTCCTCCAGCACCATAAATATCGAAATTTGGGTTAAATGTCACGCGAATTGTTCTTCCGGGACGCACAACGATTTTCCACATACAGCTTGATGCTACGTAATTGTCTGGATAATTTGGACTAGATATTGTTCCACGGGAATCACGAACATAGCCTCCACATTCTGGAGATTATAAAATTAAAAATTCTTGAAGGCATAGACAAAATTTTTGCTAAATTAAATTCTAATTACCAGTCGTTAAAGTGAAATTAAATCCTACGTTCCATACTGATCGATCTGTCTTGAAAACTACTCGCAAAAACCGTCCGGATGACAAATATGTGCTGTTCTGAAGATCAAACTGGCACAATGTTTTATTTAGTTCATAAGATGGTAGCCCCCGCACACCTACAAATATCAGAATTATAAATAGAATCCTCCCACTTCAAGAGAAAAGGACACTCGTGACAAACAGGAAAATTTAGTTAGTTAGAAAAATGTTGTAGTACCATCATATAATTCTACTCTATCGAAAATACAGGACGCATGGCTTTCCAGTGCCAATGATTCAACTTTAAGTTTGATCCTAGAATTCACTGGAGCATCAAAAGTCCATTCGCAATTTAGGTTTGGTAAATATGAGTAAGGAAATCCTGGACTGGTCAAGGTAGTTGCATTATTATTAATCAACGAATAATTTCCACCGCAGCCTGCAATATAATACACGCATCAACAACGTAGCACATTGAAATAGAATTTACTATTCATTCAATGACATCATTGTGGTTTTATTAAAAAATACCGGTGACATTGGTTTGGAATGTATCGATTCCTGATGATGCTTGAATTTGTTGCCAATTAAGCATAAATGAATTGAAGACACTTCTTCGATTATATTCCATGTATATAATGTTTCCTGTTGAAATGATAGGATCAGGTTTCTCACGGGAGCAAGTGGCTAGTAAAACTGGCGAATTTTCATCATATCCGTCATAAATCTACATATTGTGTAAGTAAATGCACGAAAATCATGCAAACTGACATGGTATATTTTAGAAGACCTGTACTACTAGTATTAAATTACCGTAATTTTGTCTGAATAGGCACAATTCGGATCGTCGTAAGAATCCAACTCGTAATGGACAAAAGAAATTTGTATAGCGTAAGTTTCATTAACCACAACACGCCAGGTAAATAGCCCAGTTTCACTAAAACGGATTGGATACATGGGAGAGGCGATTGCGCCAACAGAGCCATAAAGTTCGACTCCGTGAACTATGACAAAAAGTATCAACTTTAAATGTTGGTGTAAAATGCTTTGAATTTTTTTCTGCTTTATATTAACATCTACCTAAATTGAAATCTGCCCAAAAACCTGCCGCCTGGCCTTCAGCGTCGGTTCTAAAGAGAACCCACAGTCGCTCAGCCGCTGTTACATTGTTTGGAATTTCATTTCCACAATAATGTCCAAGAAGTGCACCCGATGAACTTTTTTCATGGATTTCAACAAAATCTGTATTGCAAAAATCACTTGTTTCTATTTCAAAGCGCCTAAAAGAAAGCTGCACCTGGTTTCCTGGAGAGGCTTTAATTACCCATATACACTCAATGTTTGGAGGATATCCATTTGGATAGTTGGGACTGGTAATTGCTCCGTTGGCAGTCGTTAAAACCCCACCACATGCTAAAAATTACAACATTGTAATTTTAAAATAAAAATGAGTAAACTGCTCTGATATTCGGGTCTGGGCCCGCACGCCGAACGCATTGGTACTACTAGGATTACCTGACGAGGAGAGATCATAAACAGCACGGAACCCATATCCATGAAAATTATTTCCAACAATGTGCAAAATTAAGGCGTTTCCGCGACTTGTCAGAGTCGGAGGAGTAGGACCGCTGCACGTTTTGTACAGGGAAGGAGCTTCGTAGTCTTCACCGTCAAAGACTTCAACATAGTTGTTAGCGCAAGTCTCGTTGTTCAAGTTTGAAAGTCGTAAATCCATGTACGTAAAAGTTAATGATACACGATCATCAGGGGATGGTGCCACGATAATCCAACTACAATTCGTAAGGCCTGTCATCTGTCCTGGAAAGTTTGGTGTTGTAATTACCCCCGATCGACTCCCAGTTAACCGAGCCCCACATCCCTACCATCATTATTTATTTATTATGCAGTAATTTCCAAATAAATATACGTGTACGTATTACACCACTTTTCCATTTTTATTATAATTACCCTGTTATAGCGTGCTTTAAACCCTTTCCCCGCCGCTGATCCGTCTGTTTTTAAACGGATGAGCATTTGATATCCAGTGGATCTAATAGTTACTGGATCAGGTAATGTATTGCCGCAATGCATAAGTAACATAGGGTCAGATTCAGAGTAGCCATCGTACACCTACATATATTCAGAACTACCGTAGGTATCTTGGCAGGGGTAAGGAATTAAAGATATCTTTTTGTCTACAGAATTCTACTTACTGCCACATGGTCATAAGTACAATTAATATGACGCTCCACATCAAATTCTTCAAATGTTAACTCCACTACATGATTGCGATCGACGTAAATTAGCCACGAGCAATCATCATTATGATCATAATTTGCTGGGTAATTGGGAGAATAAACGTAACCAGACGTTCCACGCAACGTTCCACCACAGCCTCCAGAAATTTGCCGAACATAACCGTAAAATCCCTTCGAAGCTACAACATCATCGCTGTAAAACTTTATGTACATGTTGTTTCCGTGAGATGAAATCATTGTAGGTGTACTGACAGTTTCGCAAAGCTTGCTTAATTGTGGAGAAGTTTCATCAAGTCCGCCATGCACCTTAACCAGTTAATAATTTATATATTGGCACATTTTGAATTGATTTTCGGAAATGAACACTTACAACATGAATGATCATTAAAAGTGCAACATTACCACTAGTCCATCATATTGACAATTATGTGCATGCTCAATGTCCAAATCAAACACTGTAAGTTGGGGCTTGGTACCTAACTCGGTGGTCACTTGCCACATGCACTCCATGTTGTGAGCATATCTTCTAGGATAGCCAGGACTACTAACGACCCCAAAGTCGCCAATAATACGACCTCCACATCCTAATATAAGCCGAATGAAAATAAAACATTCCCTGTCAAATTTTTATCTTTTCGTATCGTCACTACTTGTATATACGTACCATTCTGCTTCCATTCCAACCGAAAACCGTTACTAGCATGACTAAAATCTGAGACAAATGACACAGATACGGTATCTAAATTTGATGAAATTAAGCGGGGACGATTAGACCCACAGTACGTTCCCAGAATGGTTTTATTTCTATTGTTTTGTCGTTTCCACTCGGCAACCTACAGCAAAACGGGTTATTGCTGTTTTGAAATATGCAACTACTAACTACTAAAAAGTTTCATTTTATTATTAAAAAATAGTTGTATTATACTAGTTGCTTACTTGAACAAAGTCGTAGCTGCAGTTTCCTCGATAAGGAGCTTCAATGTCAAAATGCGAAAAGGAAATGTTCACCTTGTTACCTCTACTTGCTTCAATAATCCAAGTACAGTTCCGATTATGTGGATATGGATTTGGATAATTTGGACTTTCAATAACACCTTGAAATCCTCTCAAAACCCGGCTGCATACTGGAACGTTTTAAAAATTCAGTATTATTGATAAAGTGGCATAATATACATAAATGGAGTTGATTAAATACCACCACCGGTTTTGCATACTTGCTCGGTAGTTTAGCTGAAATCCTCTTCCGTTTCCACCAAATATATTTACAATAAATTTTATTGTTACAGAATTGTCGGAAGACTGTAATGAAATGATGTGATCCTCAGCACAAAATTTGCCTAATGATGGTGAATTTCTTTCAACCCCGTCCAAAACCTGTTTAAAACAGCCTCGTGTAATATAACTATATAGATATATGTACATAATTTTACAAAATCATTCACATTTCACAGTAACCTCAACACGGTCTCCCCAACATTTCGTGCTACTTGAATGCTGAATATCAATGTCGACGAAACTGATCTGTACAGCACTACCTGCATTGATATTTATTTTCCATATGCATTCAATCCCTCCTCCGTATGGTGAAGGATAATTTGGGGATGTGATGGAGCCTGATGGACTGTTTAATATGCCTCCGCAACCTTTAAGACAATTAAAGGTAAAAACTGCGTTATAGTGGGCATAGCTTTTCACCCGACCCTACTGCAACACTACTATGTATTGGTATATATTAAATTTACCCGTTGATGTTGCATCCCAAATTATGTTAAAGCCTTTCCGTGTATGAGAGTTATCTGTTACGAATTTTAGATACAACGAGTTGGAAAAGGATGGAATTATATTTGGTGGACGACGATTCCCACAAAATTTTCCAATGAGTGGAGATGTAGGAAAAGGACCATTTCTGTTATTTTGCACAGCATACTTAATATAATGATGCGGTTTAGGTTTAGATATACTGTAATACATGATTATACGAAAAATTAAGCGAAGCAAAACCTGATTTCTAAAAAGTCATATCTGCAACCATTGCTTGTTCCTTCCTCCATATCAAAATCTGTAATATTCAATTCTATCTGCCGTCCACGGGGCGCTGTTATAGTCCATGTACATGATTTGCTATTTAGATAGTTTTGAGGATAACGAGGTGACCTTATAACTCCATATTCAGTAAAGTAGTTTCCACCACAAGCTAAAGTATTATATCATACACAAAAAGCCTTTATACACTCGAACTACGTAACGTAGGTATGTATACTATATAAAAACATACTAAAAACTACTAAATTAAGGTTAAGTGAAAAAATACCTGTCGTGGCGTTTAAAAATTTGTAACTTGCCATAAATCCATCGTAGGCTCTACTGTGATCTGATTTAAATATTACAGTTAGCGTTGTATCAGTGGAGGTCATTTGTGGTGGAAGCTCCTGGCCACAATACCTGGAATTTTAAAAAAGTAGTTTGCACAAAGCTTAAAGTTAAGATGATACGTACCTATAATATACGGATAACGCGTTAATTGCTATTATTACTTTCTCTGTTTCTCTCAACACAGCAACTTACTTTCCAATCAGGCTTCCGTTAACAAACGACGTGGAATTATCGTAAATCTCAACCTTGTCCCACCTACAACCACTGCTGGCTTCAAGACTAAAAGTATCCCACGTGAGACGAACTATCTGTCCAGGTAAACCCCGAATAACCCACATGCATCGAACACCATGAGGATACACCTCTGGGTGTCCAGGAGAGGTTATCGTACCGTCAGAACCCCTCAAAATTCCACCGCAGCCTATTCAAATAAATTACATACATGCCAAAAAGAACGTATTTATATCTCCACACATAGATTTACTGAAAAGAAAAAAATAATGCTTATACCGGTATCAAATGACGTGTAATTTGCCAAAAATCCTTTATTCTGAATAGATCCGTCGGTTTTAAACCGTAACCACAAGTAATTATATGATGACGTTATTAGCTCAGGAGCTGATTGAGGTGGACCACAGTAATGGCCGATAAGGGTTGAATTTTCATGGTCTCCATCCCTTATCTTTAAAACAACGTTGATATTTAGTGAAATGCGTTATGTATATTTTTTTAAAAATATGTGTAGCACTTACTTCAAGATAGTCAAAAAAGCAATTTGTGTCAGATCCCGCTTCAATATCAAAATCCAAAAATTGTAAATTGATTCCTTTCCCAGCGGGTAGACTAATTACGTACACGCAGTCTCTCAGTTTGGGATAATTATTTGGATAATATGGAGATCTCAAAACTCCGGAGTTAGCAGTCATTTCCCCACCACATACTAGAAGTAAAAAGTTTAGCGAATAAAACGTATTTTGTCAAAAAAGCTCTCTTCATTGTCTTACCGGCTTCATATTTGGCAGAGAATCCTCCTAACGCTATAGATTCATCAGATTTAAACCTTACAAACAACTGGTTGCTAGAAGATTTAAAAGAAGGAGGAATATTTTGTCCGCAAAACCGACCTACAAGCGGACTGTCCAGTGAGGAACCGTCATGTATCTGATTGAAAGCAAAATTGTTTCATCATAGGTTTTCAATTTTCATACCAATGGCAAAAGTCTAAATGAAGCATACCTCTACATAATCGTAAACACATCCGTGGTAGCTGTCTTCAATTGCAAAGGTTAGGAATGATAAACTAATTTTTTCATCAGATGAGGGCAAGCGAATTAGCCAGTCGCATTCCAGTCCATGCGTGTACGGTTGCGGATGTTGAGGCGAGGAAAAAATTCCAGTCGCAGAGGTGAGAAGACCCCCACAACCAGGAACACCTGGTATTTCAGCATAAGTAATAAAGAAACCTTGATCCGAACTGGAGTCATCTGAATGGAATCGAACAGTTAAATAAGGACCAGATGAGGTCACAGGTACAGGTACTGTAGTACTACAAAGTTTTTCCAAAATGGGCGCAGAGTCTTCTAGGCCATCACGAACTTCCAAATAGTCATACGAGCAATTGGGGTGAGTTTCTAGCTGAAATGTGGCAAACACAAGTTGTAGCCGTTTTCCAAGTGAGGCTTTAATTTGCCACGTGCAATCCCGATCATGTGGGTATTTGCCTGGGTAGCCGGGTGAACTTAAAGACCCATGTGTCCTGTTTTCAAGTACTCCTCCACAAACTATTAAAAAAATTATATTGCAGCGTTAAATATAAGTATGCACATGTATATAACATTACCTTTTGTAATATATAAAATAAACATAATTGTCTAACCGGGGGCTGTTGAATTCCATGTAAATGCAAATCCTAATCCATCAACGCTATGGTCTGACCGAAAAGTAAGATGCAGTGTATTATGTGTAGAAATTAAATTTCCTCCATGTGGAAGCACTTCACCACAAAACCTTCCAAGCAAAGGAGATCGGGAATCAGTTCCATCGCGTATCTTTTATACAAAATTAAACCATATGATTAAAACGAAAGTTATTTGACAAATTAAAGCCGAAATATATTCCTTTCTGTTTTGGTATATACGTTAAATACAAAGTGCAAGTATGTGTACATACTTCAAGATAATCATATGCACAGTTTGAGCCACCCTCTAAATGAAAATTAGAGAATGTTATGTTAAAGACTTTTCCTGCAGTTGTATGCAAACCCCATTCACATCGGGAGTTGTGATTGTACGTTGATTGAGCTTGTGGAAAACGTAAAGCTCCTTCTTCAGATGTCAGATATCCACCACAGTCTGAATAACCACATTGGTTGAATCTGTTTTAAATGACGTACTTTCTGTTTGTCGTTCACAGATATCTCCAGTGTATTCGCTGGAACATGTGCAGGTAAAGCCAGTAAAAGTGGATCGGCATGTACCGCCATTTTGGCATGGCTGACTAAGACAAGGATCATTTCTTGTTGCACACGTTGGACCTGCAATTTAAGTAATTTGCAAAAACCATAATTTTCGGATCAATTTTTATGTCTACTTTTTAGAATTTACCAATAAACCCTTGAGGACACGAGCAAGTAAATGATGCGCCTCCATATGAGTGACAAATTCCTCCGTTTTGGCATGGATTCAGACTGCATGGATTTCCTCCAGGTGCAACAGTAGGTCCTATAACAGATCCACCACCACCGGGAGTATTATATGGCATGCATCCATGAAGGCCCATTCCAGTTCCAGTATAGCCAGCAGGGCACATACACTGAACAAAGCTTTGTCCGATCACTAGTAATAAAACCAAAAACCATAACAAAACCAAACAACATACCAATTCAGCATCATGTCTAAATTTAATTAATAAAATTTATTGAATACTTGGATTTTCAACACAGCGAGCCATTGGGTGACATCCACCATTATTCATATGGCATATTCCTACATATTGGCACGACAGTCCAGTACCCATGTATCCCGGAGGACAGGTTCCACATGTTCTCGAGCCCTGTTTTAAAAATAAGATGTGCATATTTCTTTCCAGTTCATTCATACACATACATACCTATGTACGTATTTAGTGATACAACTTGTATAAGATAATTACCACAGTGTTAGTACACTGGACCATTGGATTTACACTGCAGCCGCCATTATTTACAAGACATTCGTTAATATCTGTGCACTGGTGACCGTTCCCAGTATAACCTTTTTATTTAAAATAAAACTGACCTAAATGGAATATCTAAGAAATGCACTGAAAAGTTTAGTTTGTTTGTACTCACCTGGAGGGCAGGGACCACAGACATAGGACCCCTGAGTGTTAATACAAGCCACGGGTGGGTTGACAGAACATGTCGTATGATACTGGGAACACTCGTCAATATCAGTCATGCAAGTAGGAGATCTCGTATTTTGCTTCCATCCCTGTCCCAATAAATGTTTTTAAAAATTACACACAAATAAAATGTTCGTTTTTAATATTGATGAAAACTCTTTACGTTACTTATTATAGTAATATATGCGACTAATTACCGAGTCACAGATGCATGTGTATGGATTTGGACCTGAATGCTGACTAATGCAAATACCGTGACCACAGAGTTCCCAGTTTGAACCGCTCGTGCAGTCGCCCCTTCGTTTAGTGCAATGTATTCCAAAATAGCCGTTCTGACACTGGCATCTAAAAAAAGAGTTACGCTTTCTTAATCGTCCTTCATAACGTAAAAAAGTAATTGAAGCTATTTTCTTATTCCTACTGATAAGCTCCTGGCTGGTTGACGCAAGTTGCCCCATTTTGGCAACCCAGTTCAGTTCCTACAAAGTTTGCACATTCATTGACGTCTCGATCACAGCGTTCACCCTGTCATTAAAATTTTTGTAGTTTACACGATTAAAATGAAACTCGCACAGATAATAATCAAAAGAAAAGAAGATCAAGAACCTCCCATCCTGATGTACAGTAACAAAAGGCTCCGTAAATTGTTGGAATACACGTTCCGCCTGAAAATTGCAACAACAGTGTTATATAACTGTATAACTGTATTTTGGTCAGCTAATCACTGATAGTTGCTGGTTGATTACATTATATGCTTCTACTACTAAAATTACCATTAGAACATGGGTTACTAGAGCAAGGACTTTGGCTGCCTGTATCACCACCTCGAAGTTGATTCTCTACAGCTTCCACCTAAATACAATGGTCAGTGTGGTCAGTGTCAAAATTTTGAAAAATATGTGACTCCATTCGTAACTGCACAGCTATTATAATATATAAATCTAGACTTACGCGCTGACTCAGTCGCCTTATTCTAGAGTTCACTCCTCGACTTCCCTATAAAGATTTATTGGAGCAGGTCATTATCAAATCAAAATAGTTTAACCGATGTAAATGTACTAAAATGAATGGGCATGCTAATTACATATATGAAGTAAGTTTGAAGTAAGAAATAAATGAAGTGTTAACTGACACTAGTATCGGATCCATTATTTGTCGCCAAACGCCGTTCAACCACTGTTAAACGGTTATCCAATACTTCTATTTGACTGAGTCGTTGAATCGTCTGCAATTTTTAAAAATCGAAGCATTTTAAAATGAATATAAAGGTTATACACAGAATAAAAAAATATGTGAAGTTTTGCCTTGCACTTGACACCCTACCTGTTCAATATTAGCTATTCTCGTTGAAATTTGTCCACCAGACGAAGAAGTCGGCGATCCAAAAATGTTTTTAAATGCATTTAAATCTTTGACACTGTTTTGTACCTAAATGCATGCAAGTACATAAAGTAACAAACACGCGAAAATATTTTTCATTATAATATATTGAAAACAAAAATGTATGTAATACAGAATCAACGTGCTCGTAAAATTATCAATAATTTCTTTCCGTTTTCTTACAGAGTTTGTTAAATTGTTCAGGTCTAGACTATTAAACAATATTTTTCCATTTCCTCTTGCTTGTAGAATTAAATTTTTATCCGCCGCGGGTATAAAGTATATGTGGCCATTTTCCACGTAGATTTGGGGTCTATATACATAAAACGTTAAAATTTCAAAGTTGAAGTTGTTGGTTTACTGTGCAATTTGATGATGCTGAAAAGAAACGTTTTAGAATAATTCTTAAACCGAAAACTTACTGTGATAGTGGGCGGCTAATAGATGTAACGGCGGTAGGTAGCAGGAACGTGACATAAATGATGACAAAAATTTGCAAAAACATTTTACACTTTATTCTAGAAGTGATGCACGTTTATTTAATTAATTCTCATCCGGTTCAAGAAACGAAGAAATAGGTCTAATTAAGTACATGCCATTTTTCCAGCTATGAATCCTTGTTTTGTGCTAAGTGGGGCAAAGCTAGACCCCAGTTAAGTTACAGTTTCCCTTTTCACAGTTACGTGTGTAATGAACAACTGAAAAAGTAGAGTGCATTTCAAAGTAAAACGTTGACTAAGAGCAAAGTGGGGGAGTAAACCATTGTGGTAATAGCATCTAAACACACATATTTATTAAGAATATAAAATAATTTAACAAATTACAAACCCATCTTCTGCTACAATTTGTAACAGATCATGGTCAATATATACATAAGTATTGAATTACTTTACTTTTTAAATAATAATGAAATAAAAACCATGTAGTCAGTCAATACAAGCTGTCAATATATCATAAATGTTCTACGCCATCTTTACTTTAACCGATCTGCACATTTGGCATCATACGCATGGCATGGCTTCATAAAATGACAGTTTCTACACAGTTTGCCTATTTTATGGTGTTATCTGATAGAAAAAGGCATCTCATATTCTGTGGCTCAGTTATTCATAGTTATATGAATGATTACAGGATTATAAGAGCTCTCTAAAATTGGAAAATCTATTATAAATACCTATGTATTTGCATCCTTTCGGCAAGTTCACGTTGTCAGTTCTCGTTTGTTCATTGTACCTTGTTGTGAGACCATGTCACATGAGGAGGCTAGTTTCAACAATGTTTCCTAAATGGATATAATATTATGGGCATGCATGTTCGGACTCGGACATAAAAAGCAATTTCAGATTCTTTGAAAATGAGAAAGCTGAAACAACAGAAAAATGAGAAAAAATGAAAATACGCCTACGTAAAATGATATGATAGTGAGTATTTAAGTATGAATGAATTTTGAAGTTACGCTACGAAAGCATCCATTACATCTCTTTCAATTGGAAGTACGTACAGTTGTTGTGTATTACATAAGAAGTAAAAGCACAAAAGAAGTAAATATAAGGAAGTCCTATTTATATGGAATAAAAATTATTTGTGCAAACAAAGGTTATTTACTACATCCTTTAAAGTCAGATTTGCTTTTATTACAAAACGTTATACAGAAAATATAAGTATTTACATATAATGAAATACCGATTGAAATTTGCGTGGCGTTCTTATTTCAACTCTATAACCTATTGATGTTTTATTGTCAATAAAAATTTTAATATACATTATAATAATGCTTACAATTTTGTCTTTCTGGAAGACAAAGGATTTTACTTTGTAAACTCGTAATTAACAGTTGTCAACCCAAAGACGTTAAATAAATGTTTATTAAGGATTATTATTGTGCCCGTTTTACTTTTTCCAGTAATACAAATCGTACATCTACATCATGATAATGTCTCGTATTGTTTTAACTAATTTAGTTTTACATACTGTCTTCATCAATCACAAAGTCTACACATTCCAAGGCCTGCAACAGCTCCTCATCGTCGTCATCGTCGAAAGCCGAAGAAGCATCTGCAGAAAAATTGGCCGTTTCTAACACGCTTTTTTGCTTAAACTCGTTTAAAGCATTCGCTGCAGTCTTTATAGATGATTGTTCAGGTACAAGTTGGGGAGCAAATGGCGACTCGTTTGTTTTGAGATTTCTTGCAGAAGAAACTGTACTAAACAATGAGGGTCGACGAGTAACGTCGTTTTCCGGAGACTCACCATTGGCTCTGCTAAGCATTTCAGATTGATTTTGAAAATTAGCTTTTGGTCCATTTAATTTCTTTGAAATGTCGTTATAATCTTCTAATATTTTCTCCAAAATTAAAGGTCCATTTTTTATCTCGAATACATCTTTTTCTGTTTTGAACTCAGGAGTTTCGGTTTTACTATCTGGTATTTCAGCCTTGTGTTCCTCTTCAGGAATCTCCGTTCTAGTCGTGGCTAAGTAAAGTAAATTTTTCTTGGTCACCGTAAGAATCACATGCTTCTTCAGCGTTAAAACACGACACTGTAAATAAATGTTAAAATAAAATATAAGTTTAAATTAATTGTTTGCTCGCTTTGTAAGTCTCTTCCATCCAAACTTTCAACTTACATTCCGCAATGCAAGAGCAGTTCCTGGGACAATTTTATCACCATATGTGTCAACAAAGTTAGGATTAAAAGCTGCCACAATTGTTCCTGTTGGATCCATTAATTTAACACTGGGATTTTTGTATCGGAGTTCTTTCTTGGAAGAATTCGCATCCAACGTCCCTTGCACAACAACTGCCAGAAATGGTATTTTCATTTCTTCCGGAAACTTTCTTGCTTTTGATCGTAGCCATTTTATATTGACAATATTAAGTAGATCATTTTCGTCCTTAATATTTAGATTTAAAGACTTGACCATTTTTTTCCAAGGGGCTTTACTAAGTAGAATTTCACTGCCTCCTCCACAGTCCTTATCGCTTCGAACTGGTGCGGAGTTAAAACGCATACTAGTTGAATGACTATTAGTGTTATTTTCAGAAGTTTGAGAAACTAATTTTGAAACCTTTTGGTACAGAGGATGAGGTGTCATATTAATAAACTTCAGTTCTCTTTTTTGAAGATGTGGTAAAAGACCAGCAGGTCCAGGAAATCGACGTTTCATTGGAGGGTGGGCAATTGTGTCGTCTTGTGATGAAAAAAACGATAATTCGGTATTATGACTAGTGTATCCGTTGCCATTCGTTGATCCAGACGTATTTTTAGACGTTTTCATTTTTTTTATTGCAACCTCATCAATTTGCGATAAAATATCATCAAATCCATCATCCATTTGAGCGTCGCTGTTACCGCTATTCATGTTATGATTATTTAGAGCCTTCATGCTGTGATCAATGGACACTGCTGAACCTTTTGAAAATTCAAACTCATAAAAGAAATAACTACAGTTTAAATGGACAAATATTTTTAAAAATTACAGTAACTACCTATGATATCAACTCGAGTATCAACATGGTCTGTCGTCCTTAAGTCGTTATTCCTAGAAAGTTTTTCCTCC
>JAHZMT010005102.1:0-25530 GCA_027743785.1 Sinhomidia bicolor
TAATACTTATGTAGAGATTACTTTACTACCGGCGATTTCAATACTTTAGCATTAGTTTTTCTTTAGTTGTCAGATCAATTGTCTATGCTCAAAGCTCATTAAATATATAAATAAAATAAATATATTGCATTATTTTACTCTGTATCTGACTTGAAGCTAGTAGAAGTACTCTGCTGAAACGTTTCAGGCAATTTGAAATAAAAATGAGAGCAATAGTAGACTGCTGCAATAAAGATAATGGAAACATGATGGTTTAAATGAGCGACAAAGTGAGCTAGAAACGAAAATCGTGTTTGGGAAGAAGCTGCTGCATAATATGCTACAAGAACGAAAGCAGAGCAGAGGACTGTTCTCTGTTCTGTGAGTTTTAATGTGCTGTCATCATCAAGGCATAAATAATATAATATGGAAAAGACGTTTGGGAATGCTGAAAGATTGAGAAACGGAAAAGAAATGGCGACTAAGTAAACAGTTACCCATTTGCACTATAGAAAATCATTGCAACTAAAAATGTCACATTAAAAAATTTACAATCGGAACCAAGCCCATGTTTTCCAGATTACGTAAAAAACCGCTCATGGTTCACAGATAAAAATGTACCGTACAAAACAAACAAACTCGCACGCAGACTATATGGTAGTAGTAGTAGTAGCAGCAGCATTGACTCAGCACCCTATTATTATTTATCTGTGGCAACTTCTCTCTAGCTCACTCTTCATTTTCATGAGGTTGATGATGAGAGTAAAAATTTCACAGAAAAGCGAGTAGGAGGTAAAAAAAAACGAAAAGCTGATGGTGATAAAGCGAGTGAGCAAGCAAACTGATGTGGTTGATTTTGATGTGAGTGAACCAGCAAAGGCAAGAGGGTATATGAAGGGCAAACGAGAAAAATAAACTAGCTATTCACGATGGCATCGCCGCGCACTTACTAGCACAGAAACCCAAACGGTTTGCGTTTGAAACAGCAGACGAAGAGAGAGAATCTGCATACAATGTAGTGGTAGTAGTAGTAGTAGTAGTAATAGATAAGTGATACATTCACATTCGTGCAGTTCAGCGTTCACCTCACCACAAGCCATCGTCATCATCATGCTCAGTAAGTATGAATACTCTGAAAGAATAGAAACGAGAACATCTAAGGAAAGCATATTTTCTAAAAAAGCCATAGGCAAAAGTACCATAATGGTTTTTAAAAAATACACGGACGGATGGAGAGAGAGAAGAGAAGACAGAGAGAGAGAGAGAGAAGAGGTAAAAAACAGCAAAAAAAGTTTCGATTCCACACATTTATTCCACGCACCTATAACATCACACAGCATCATACATTGAATCTGTAAATGTAATTGCCATGGTATTTTATAACTAGCGAGTTTATAACATTTTACCAGATTACGCTGCTATATAGCTGCCGCCGCCGGTGCTGCTGTTACTTTCATATTCCTTTTGTGATCTGATTGTACACACGTTACACATGCATCTCTATCTGTCTATCTATCTATCAGCCACTACTACTACTACTATTACTACTACTACAAATACTCACATTGTACCTACCTAAATGCTTGCTTACTTCGGCTCATGTTATGTAAGTGCTGCTTGTCTGCCGCTGTTTAATAAAAAATACGGAATGGATGGAGGAACGAGCGAATGAAATGTGGAGGGATCCACCGACCGACCAAACGAACTAAAAGAATCGAGTTTTCTGACATAACTTTTAGAAAAGTAGCTTATCATTAGAGTGGAGCAGAGTCCTTTTCAACCAACTACACGCTATACACAAAGGCAGCAGTAAGAGCAGCATCGAGCGAAAAGTTTTAAAATAAAAATGTATATATTTTTTTACTACATAGAGAGTGTGCACACACACACAACGGCGTTTTCAGGGAAACCGGATCACGATAATAGTAATGCCTGAGAGCATACTAAAGAGCCAAGCTTTTGCTTGCTCCAATAATAACTACGTATTATGCATGTATGTATGTAGGAACGAGTACAAAAACTTTGATGATGAGCTGCCTATACATACATATATAAAAGCACAATACGTGCCCATGCATACAAGTAGGTATGTACGTTGGATAATACATGTATTTCCAAGCCACATTGTGTGCTCCATCCAACAACTCCAGCACGCATGTGATTTTCTTTTGAACCACGTTGGCAAAGGTTGTTTTCAAAGTCAACAACTGCAACAGCAACAACAACTACCAAAAATTGTTCCTTCGCCACGACCAGCAGAAGCAGAGCTACAAATTTTCGGAGTTGTTGTACTCCATGTTGCACCTTTTTCTCCTTTCCATTCTAGGTAGTAGCAAGTAGTGCTGTATAGCAGAGCAATAGCGTATATAATATCGCTTCAGGTACGACAGGACAGAGAAACTAGTTTTTGTGAAATTTCTTTATTCTCCTTGCTCCTACTTCACTTTGGCTTTGTTCTCCTCTCGTTCTCTGGCCTGACCTGGCTGAAGTAGTCAGTCAGTCTATTATTATTGCAATTTCCAACTTCCTACCCGCAAACAACCGGTAAAATAAGCTAAGGGAATTGCTTGATTGTTGAACAAGAATGGAGGGAAGGAGCAGGACGCTTCTTCCAACTGAACGAAATGCATATGTACATAATAATAAATGTGTTTTCAAGCCTAAATGTCTATGTAATATATTCCCAATGTAAACGTAATTTTCTCATAGTCATATATGCAGACTTGAAAAAAATATATTAAGGCGAGGGTTTTTTTTTATAATAGTAGCGTTTTTAAGTGGTCAATAATACATCCGTTCCAACTGGTTTTCTCTTTTGCGTGTACACAAAATGACTTGAGAGAATGTACAAACATTATGATTGATTGAAAGAACAGCCACAAGGATTGTTTTAGTTGCCCATTAAAATATTGGACAAAAAAGTCAACCAAGAAAATTATCAGGAGGAAGGAAATGTATTTATACAAATTTTTCACTGCTTAAAACCCAAACGTTATGTGTGTTTGTGGACATGAAGATAATTAGTTAAATCGGGCCAGCACGTTAATTTCAATGATAACACCCATTTTAAAAACAGTTGTCATCTTCATAACAAGTCATTGTACAATGCCGAGAGTTCCAAAATACATTTCAAATGTTTATACAGAAGTATTCCATGAGAATGACATCAGCTCGTATACAATAAAGCACATGTACTGAATTTACAATTTAATCAGTTCATACAGCAGTAAAATCATAATGGGACATGTTTCAATTGTTTTTGCTTTCACTTTGTGTTTGTATTGATAACAATGAGGAGAGTCGAAATGAATGATTATTATAGCGATATATATCAACAAGCATGTTATATATTATTTTATGAGAAAATCAACAGCACACAATAAGCTATAGTATGTAAGCATCAAGGTTGATAAAGCCACTTTAAACTGTTCAAGCGATTCTTCAGCACGACTATTTTTGCCGTAAATTACAGTACAACTGCTACTGCTGCGGCTGCCTAAATAGTTTGCTTTTATTTATATCGATGAACAAATAAATATCGCGTAAACATACATACACATATTGTGACGTGCAAGCAAGCACATGTTTACGATGCCACTCATATAATATTACCATGTATCTCTTTTTACGGGAAAACACGTGCATTGCTTCTTCATCGTGAGATTTATGCCTTTTTAATGTGAGGGGAGAATGTCTTCATAAAATATAATTATCACCAGCACTACTTCACTAACGCTTTAATTTTGCACATTAAAATCTACACAAAGGAAAAGGATTAGGCAACTGCAATTGTTATTGTGGTTCTCATTTTCACGGAATTTTCATTCGAGATTTGCTTCACAGTAGAGTAGAGCATCCATCACACGTGCTGTGATAATTTTACATTAGTCATCAATCTACTTTTTTTAAAAGCGGTATTGATGGTATGCTTGAATATTTCAGTTTTCCTGCTTCTACCAGCTATTATTATTAGTACTTGAACAATTTTGAATTATTCTTTTTGAAAATTGCTTGTCAGCTGCATTTGGGAAGACTTGTCAATACGTCGTTTAGTCAAGTAAATCAAGAAAGGAAACTTCATAATACCTACTCCCATACATAAAACAATGTACCTACCTAATATAATACCTATGCACTTTGTGCATCAACAAAACTGACACAATAAGTGATGTTGTACACAAAACATTCAAAATTTCAAGTATTAGCAAATCTGCATACTAAAAATGTATAGGTACTTTGTTTCCTTTTTTGTTTTATTGTGCCAGCAACCATCGTCATTATTACTATTATTACTATTATTACATCTCCGTACAAATTTGTCTTCTGTTAATATGACATTTAAAAATTGAAAGTTTTTACGACGGGTTTCATAAGACAACCCATAAGTTTCAACTTGTGGATAAATTTCGGCTTGTAAAATTGTTGTTAAATTAATCTCGGTTTTACTTTTTGAAAAAATTTGTAATTTCCATAAATAGCCGTTCTGGTTTTATTTGCTTTTCAAGCGAGGGGCGGGTTGAGGATTGCATAACAAAAATGTTTTTCTCACGTTCTCATACTTACAATGTAACAAGAAGTGTGGTCTATGCACAAATATATTTTGAAAATTATAGCTTTTTATCTCTATAGTATAGTGCAAAGCGGTTATAGACTTTTAGTATATAGATTGGTAACGCAAATCGACACAGCAAGCTCATTCATACTGCAAGCTTTTCATTATTTCATTCTTAAGGATGTTATATTTGTCTTCCTCGTTCCATTCATTCCGCCAATAATAGTTACGGCATAACATAACATGCATACAAATAAACAGCTCAATTATATCTGCAATTTATTGCGTTCATAAATTTGACATCATTTGCAGGGTTCCAAAGAGAACTGTACTGTGGCTGCGATCAATATTGGATTAATGACCAATGACTTGTTTCTTATAGTCATTCAAAAACTGCTTGCCCGAGAATGCAACTTTCCTATATACAGCTTTACATTGCACGCCAAATAACAACGCTATACACGTTCTCGACAATCTAAACATGAGTTATGGAATTTGCATATGCATATTTCTCAATATCGCGACTATCAATAATCATGAAAGAAAATCTGTAAGCAGACTTTTAACGTTTTCAACTATAAGCAGACACGTTTACTTCCTTTAGGAAATTTCTACCATTTCATGAACCACATAATGACGGAAATTAAAGTTTGACCAGAGTAATCACATTTACAAAACGCTTCGCAGAACACAGTTGAATTTTCAATTTCAAACACATTGGCAATTTTCACTTCACCGGAATATGAATGTGAACTATGACTAATTGCCACTTCAAAACCAATATCTCCATCTTTTTCAATCACCTACCTCTCTGCTCTGTGTGAGCACAAAAGCATAAAAAACATTACAGTAACTTAATAATAAAAAGGAATACTGGATGTGGAAAACTCAAAAGTGAATTCTAGCAAATGTAATTGCTACAGTATAATAATATACAGCGCTTTATTCCCACAATTCTTTTTTTATTTTTCCCATTTTTTGACAAACGGAACTGCCTGTTTTATGTAGTAGAGAGAAACCAGTTGTTGAACATTGTACATAAAAATACTACTATTACTACAACTACTACGTATATCATGCATACTTACTACTATGGCTGCTACAAAAGTATACGTTCATGCAAGTATTGCAAGTTATAGTTTCTTGCACAGTTTTTTAACACTGAGCACACTTGCTACCTACTTTGTACACATTTTACAAGTTTATATAGTCTATCTATATACATGTTAATAAGTACATTTCCAACAAACCGATTTCGTTGACCATCATCCATCCGTACAACTATACTAGAATGGTATTATTAATATTATTATTGTATAGTTAAATATTGTGGAGATGTTCTTGCGTAAAAGTGAATTGTACGCAAAATAAGGATAAAACGCTGCTGCTGGGTTGTTCGTCCGGTTGTCGACCACGACCGCCGCGTCTAGTCTCCCTTCTCTCTCGTACATCATAGCAGCAGCAAACAGCATCCTCGTCGTCATTTTTACCAACTTCAAGCTTACTTTTGCTTCGTTGAGTCATTTGAGTTCTTCGCTCTTCTTTTCCAATTGTTTTTATACGATGCCATGATGTTTTTAACCAGTTTGTTTGTTGAGCATAATAATATATAACCTCAGCATCATAATCATACACAAGTAATATACTTGTTGTTGTGTGTGAGAATCTATCTATAGATTCCACTCTCCATATTATTAGTATTATTCAAAATAAACCATAAATAGTGACACTAGAAATCTTCTGAGCCTCGTCTAAAAGCTTTAGTATCATCGTCATCATCATCAGCCTATTTACTATCACCACCACTACTACTACTACTACTAGCAGAATGTTTCAAGAGAGTATATAGTCAAGTGTCATTATATCAGAGCATTATTATGGCAAAAGCACATTCATTTATGTATATAAACGTGCACGTACAAGTGGATGTTTCATCTTTACATTTTATGTATGGGGATTAATGATAATATAATCTAAAGAGGACGCATTTCGTTTCAATCTTCCAGTACCATCACTCACTCACCACCACCACCAACACCATCATCATCATCAGCAACAGCAGCAGCAACAACACTGCATAATGCTTTGAGATGCTACATGTAAACATGCTTACTTAGGTATTCCCTGTTCACAATGTGCATACATCCATGCGTTTTTTTTACTATTTCCCCTCTCCCTCTGTTCGTATTATACAATGAGATCAGATTCGCTCTAGCTTCGTCTAAGGTAAAAAGACGAAGAAAATGTATATTAGGTAAGTATGTATGCAATCGAAAAAAAAAATTGTATTCACCTATTTGCCTCATGACAGAGTATCTGTCTGTCTATACGTGAGGAATGGACCAAGTTTCCTTTTCGTAACAATGCCTATTACTACTACTATTATTACTACTACTAC
This sequence comes from Sinhomidia bicolor, assembly GCA_027743785.1. Taxonomy (NCBI): domain Eukaryota; kingdom Metazoa; phylum Arthropoda; class Collembola; order Entomobryomorpha; family Entomobryidae; genus Sinhomidia; species Sinhomidia bicolor. Next base: position 6,930 of record JAHZMT010005102.1, read on the forward strand.
ATACTACTGTTACATAGTAGACCCAGTGGAATGAAAAAAAACACACGACCTATGAGTGCAAAAAAATCCTCTTCTCCCTGGGATGAAGAACCTGCAAGCAACCAAAACCATTTTTGTGAAATCAACCTCCGAGAACAAACTCTGCTCACAGGACCAGGACTTCCTTCTCTACAAAAGCAAGTCTGCCTGCCTGCCTTCTTCATCCATCCACTTCATCCTCATCATCATCATCCCCACCATCATCAGCAAACAGAGCTACAACAAGGGGGAACGCTGCTGCTAACGCAAGAGAGATGGGGAAAACACTGGCAAATAGCATTATTATTATTATTATATAGTTGGTTGAGTTGCTTGTTGTACGAGAATCAAGAGAGAAGAAAAAAAGGAAAGAAAAAAGTTACCATTATTACTTCTGCTGCTGCCGCCGCCGCTACGTTACAAGCTTGCTGAATCACACACAACATGCAGTTCTCTTGGCTGTCGCTTGCCTGCTCACACATCTCTTCTTCTCTTTACAGTAAAAGCATGTTTTGTCCTGATGATAAGAATGAAGCCATGCTTGCAAAAGAAAAAGAAGAAGAAGACGAAGAGAGGCAAGCTAGCAGAGCAAAAGTCCTGTATATAAAAAATAATAATAAAACAGTAGCATGCATGCATCTATTCTCTTCCACACGAAATATATAAAAAAATACTATGTTTTTGTAAACGGAGAAACACACTCACATATTATACTATATCACACAATGCAATATAAATATGAGAGTAATACCATTTTATGAAGGCGTTTACAGTGACATGCTGTGCAGTGAACGGACACGGGAAAAAGTTCCTATTTACTATTTACCTATTACATGGCATAGAGACAGAGGCAAAGAGGGAGAGAGAGAGAGCAGACAAAACATGAGTGTATGTTGTTGTTAGTTAGTTAGGTAGGTATATGCGCACACATCATTGTAAGTATATAAAGGCATCGCATCCCATGATCGCCGTCTTCGTCGTCGTCCTCCTCTCCTATCAACAACAAAACGAGGAAAAAGAGAGAGAGAGGAAAAATAAAGTTTGACTCACTCACCAAATATTGTATCGTTACAAGTTGAATGTTGTTGATGAAATGAACTCTTGTGCATCTAGGTAGTGGTGGAGAAAAAAAACAAGCATGGGTTGCATGTGTACTACGTACGTAGTACGTGTTCTATGATGATGTCTGAGCATTTCAGAAAGGACTGTGTGTTATGTGCATGTGTTATAGCAGAATATAGTAGACGAGAGAACGATGGTGGTGGTGGTGGTGATGATGATGATGACGATGAAGTTAAGTACGCTACTACTGCTTTGCTGCTTTTTTATGTTGTGTGATGCCTGGCCTGAGATATATAGTAGCAAGCGCTATAAGAATAGCTCATGAATGTAGTTTGTAATACCAGCAAAAGCTGAAGCTTTTTTTGTTATATGGCCACCACCACCGCCACCACTCTGTTTTGTTGTAATATAAAAGACCTGGCGAAGCGTTCCTATAATATGGATGTATGTGTGCTGTGTTGACTATGCACGCTCTAGGCAGCTCCTGTCAGTTTCCATGCAGTAGCCAACGAGGCCGGATAGAATGGTAAAGTAGTGGTGGTGGTACCACGTGATCAAAGCTAATTAATATAATATTTCTATTACTGTAAGTCTAATTACGACTATTATATTATTGTTACTATTACCATTTATATAATATAATAATAATATGCTATTCAAGGTACAAGAGACAAAGAGAGAAGGAGAGAAAAAAGCGTTGTAATATTAGCTCGTAGGAATCAAGGAGAGAAGAGACGGAGAGAGCATTTGAAAACTTGACAGAGTTAAAGTTTCAAATCAGACTGATTCTTTAAGAATTATTATTGATAAAAGTTAAAATATACACAGAACTATACAAACTTGAAGACAATTTTGATTGCTGTCTCCATAGTAATATTGTTATGACTATAAAAATACAAACGTGACTGTTGATCATCAACGAGGTGTGGTGACTTGAACGTGGAGAGTTTTTTAGTTGACGTGATATCACATAAGTACATATATAAAAAAAAGTTCTCAGTGAAATGTGCACTTGACAGATATACACACTATTATATAAAAATTTGTTCAACATTGTTTGTGCATTACATTTATATTAGCAGTAACACTAACGATAAGAACCAAGTTGGTAATCGTTAAGCAAAAGAGCAAAAGAATAGCAGCAGTTGAACAGTTATTATTATTATTGATTCAGTGACATTTTGCAACTCACTTATAAAACACACATTCATTCATTATTCTAATGATGATCTATAAATTACCTTATTGTGAATCATCTGAATTTTTACATCTCCTCAAACAAGACTGACATGTTTATACTCGGCAAAATCTTCTTAACTAAAACACATAAGTAAGTAAGCTCAAATACACAATTTACATGCATGTATGCCTTCTACACGTGCGGAAACCTTAACTTACAAAATATAATCTAAATATATAATGTGCACATTTTTTCTACCAACAGTTTTCCCCTGTGTTTAAACTTGTTGACAACAGTGGACACTTTTTGAAGAAAAAAAAACACAACCTATGTAGCTTTCTCCCTGCCTTACAATATAGGTGAAAAAAATCTGGTTGTCTGTGTCCAAGTGTGTATGTGTGTGTGTTAAAAATCAGTTTGATTTCTTATGTGCTCGTATGAAAAAAGTAAAACTTTGCTCAGTGGAATACTATTGCAATGTTTTTTTAAAATAAAAAAACAACATTGGAAAGCGTGTGCGGGACGGAAGCTGAATGAACTTTGAACTCAAATAAATAAAGCACCAAAAATAATTATAAAAGCTCACTTTGGGTATGTTATATATATATATACGTTTTAATGACATGTACATTTGAGAATTTCTTACATCAAGAACATACGCCATCTGCGTTGTTGCCAGTATCCTGTCATTTACTAGTAGTGTAAATGAAGAAAGTGATGATAGTGGTATAAAACACAAACACGGTGAACAAAGTGAGTGACACAAGAAGCGTCGGTGTAGTAGCGGTACTATAAATGACTCCAGAGCCTTTATCCTGCTCAACTGAGAGTCGCCTATACTAGCACAACGTTTGCATACGAAGTAAGGAAGAGACAGAGAAGTGAGAGCACGTGCATGCTGTATGAAATTTTTTGATTAAATCTCTCAGTACTGTTACGACGACGACGACGACTACTACTACTACTTGCCATTACTACATCCGTTAACTTATACAGACTTTAATATAATTTCATCATCATCATTGTGTTAAACATTATCTCTGTACGTAGCATAAATGTCTACTCATCATCACATCACTCTCCCTCATACTCATAGAAATAATAATAATAATCATCATCATACGGAACAAGAAGTGAAATACAGCAGCAACAGCCCCGCCATTTGCATATTCATCGGCACCGTCGACACAAAAAATTTGGCTGACTTGTCAGATTCCAGCATCATCTCTGAGTATCAAAAACAATTTTCATTATAGCAATGGCGAATTAGTAGAAAGCCCAACACACACACAATTATGCATTCATAAGGAATATTGCCCCGACTTGAGTATCCACACGAAACAACAACAATAAACATGGCTCAACAGTAAGAGAAATTATTACTACTTGGATTGGAGCTGCCCAACTCTTAAAAAATTCTTCTATTGCATCAAAGAGCTGGTCAGGGTGAGACAGATAAGCGATTGTGAACAAGAGTCTGTTCTTATAACATCCCAGTATCTGAGCAATGATTGAAAATCGACTGCCACTCCAACAAAATAGCTTTTGAAGGATTTTCATAAGCTCAAATTATTTTGGAGAAAACTTGAGATTTGAAATTTTTGAAAAGTTGAAGGACTAGAAAGGCTTACGCAGAAAACATAGTGTCCTGTTCTATTAAAGTAAAGGTCGATGCAATAGAGAGAATTCCCCATTTTAAGAGATCCCAACGGATCCAAGGTGATTATTATACAATTCCAATTAAAACTTCCAAGTGTCCAAAAACTTGTTAAACAAAAATTCTTGAAACTTTCTTGAAAAAATATCATTTTTTTATCATTGAATGGAAAACGTTTTGCTCGCAATCATTAGCAGCAAAAGCAGCGTCAGCGTTGTCAGAGAGCATTCGCATACACTTACTTGTAATAAACCTAAACCAGATTTGTGTGAACTCTCAGAGAACACATCATCATCATTACAGAGTATTGAGAGAGAAGCTGTGTGTAGCGAGCGACAAGCAAGACAACTGTCGTAGTAGCATCATCACCACCGTTACAACAGTATCATCAAGCAAAACTCTCATAATCAACGTAACCCTTCCTTCCAAGTAAAACTTTTGCAGCAACAGCAGAGCAGCAACGTAATATCTGCGTAGCGTTGTCATCATCATCATTATCCCAATATACACTGAAACTCCATCAGAAACACTCCCAATTGGATGGATTCTACACACAAACGTGTATCTAGCACATTGCATATTTTTTGATACCTACCATACCATGCCAGTCGTCGTCATCTAATCATCATCAGTAATGATAATAGCGACTGGCACATACTCTCAGCAAACAGATACATACCTACTGCTGCCAGTATAACAACAACGACGTCAACTTCTTCTGCCTACATCGTTTGCGGAATAGGAAAAAGCCAACTTAACTTACAGGCTAAATACTTTTCAGCTGACACATGTACAAGTTTGACAGTCGACAAACTTCTCGAAACTAATCCACCACCTCCTCCTCCGCTATATAAAAAATTAAACTTGTTTCTCCATGCAGAAAAATTAACTGATGAACTACGTAGAGAAGCGGACTTGATCAAGTGGAATTCTCTTCATTTTCCTCATGATCAACCCAGAAGCAGATTAGATGCAAGCAATATTAACTATTTTTTAAATACTTATTAAAATACATTGAATTATCACCACAAGTGGCAACAGGACCCTGCAAATAATAAGTACGTTAAACAACAAATTTCGGATGGGATTAGAAAGCGAAAGAGAGAGAGAAAAAAATACATATACGTATGTACATGCCTTCTTTATTCATAATATTTTCTCGAAAACTGAACTATTTTGCTTTGCATTCACACCAATTTTGATTTTGTAATTTTTTGAAAGTGACACATACACATATATAATAAAGTCACTGTTTTTTGCGTGTGTGACGACAACATATATTGCCAAACCAACTTCATGTACCTTTTTCTCTATGCAAGTAAACATTTAGTACTGATTTTTAAAAGAAATAGATAAAAAAAACTTCCATTTGTTATTATTACTGTATAATTATTATTATTATCTTATTATATGTATACATTTTTCTATGTATTTATGTTTACTCAGTAATAAGCTTGTAAGAAACTGTTCACGCGAGTGCGTAAGGAGAGAAAATTTTGGAGGGTAGAAAGGATATTATTATATTTAACAAAATAGAGAATCAGTTTCAGGCATTGTTTTAAAAAAATAAAAGCAAATCAGCAGCACTGCTTTCATCAAAATTTTCAAAAGAAAGTTATTTAGAGAAAAGCAACGTACGAGGAAAAAAACAAAGTGGAATCTATATACCAAAAAGTACAAAGTATTTTGACTGCATGAAACTAGTACATCCGGGAGAAAGTAATAATCAATAGGTTGATTTTAGCACGGGGAATTAGTTAAAAAAATATTCACACTATTGCCAGAAAATTAGTAGTGTTAAGATAAAAATTTGGGATAGTGTTGGTAGACTGTATAAAAAAACTCTAATGATAAAATAGAACATACTTTTTTAAAAGCTAAGCTAGTACGTAAAAATTAAGAAAACCTTAAAATTCCAAAGGGAAAAAAAATTGTGCTAAGGTTTATCAATTCTTCAATTTGAAGGGTCTTAAATGAAATTTTTAATGTTACGCAAGTATACTACGTAGATACGCTATTTATCAATTGTGTTTTTGTATTTATGAAAAAAAAGTTTGTCAGAGATTTCTCCCTGTTAAATGTGGCACTTACTCAATTGACAATTTAACACTATCTACATACGAATTTATGCCACTGAGCTGGCAATATATGACTAGCTAATTAACTTTGAAACAATACAAGGCTATCTGTAACAAGTGGAAGGCGCATATATATTACGAAAAAAATATATATCTTTTTTTGCCCCAATAACATTTTTTTGGAAGGAATCCACAAAAAAATCTATACGTCAAACCATATCGTCAAATAATTTATTCGCCCAACAGCAGCAATAAGGACATACCAGTGCTAACGTTCAAAAGGGCAACAACAACAACAACAGCAGTAAATATTGCAAATGTTGACCAGAGAAATTCCTGGATAAAAGTTACCCTAAAGGAACAGCGCACAGATAATTTGCAAGACACAAGCATCTTCCTAAAGTAATAAACACATTTTTGAACGTATACTCGTTGAAAAGGGAAAGTCTTAAACGACAACAAGAGAAACACTACTATCAACCACCCAAAAATAATTTACAACTCTGGATTACAGCCCATTTTCCACCGAAATACCACATCACCAGCAAAAGCTTCAATAAGTAAAATTAGTGGATGAGAGAACATTTTTTCTTGATGATAGCAAGGCAACATCATCATCAAAAAGCGAGCCAAAAAATTTGCATCTCTTGCATGAGAAGTTGTTATTCTCATCAAGACGAAGACACACACGCATTAGCAAAGGATTGTAGACACGTTCAACAAAAATATCTCAAATATTTATTATAAACAAAAGCGTCTTTCTCTTCAAAATATCACCATCATCGTAAATAGCTAATAAAAATCAAGTTCAAATTTTTATCCTCTCCGAGTGTCCCACTGTTATCTTGTAATATACGAAGGACCCGTGGAACGAGAGCTGGAGCTTATTGACAGGCGTATTACATACATGTATACATGCCGATAAGTACAAGGAACGAAAGCAAGCACAAACTAAAAAGAAACCATTGTACGGAACCTGAGTTCGGACAAAGGAAGCAAATGCAAAAAGGCATGTGCATAAACGAATATACTAACCAGCTGCGCCAGTTATATTAATAATAAAATAAATTTTTTTTTTCGCTTCTGAAAAATCCACTGAACACGTATTTACTTACCATATGCCCGCTTCGTTAGTTATATACCTTTTGCAAAAGTTGAGCAATTTGCATATTTTTTTCTAAATAACTTGGTTAAATACATGCAGCAACCAACCACTGCTGCCTCTTCTACTATTTAATCAGTTGACTTATATATGAGAGTGTGAGCTTGTCTTCTTTGTCGCATTTTAGCTTCTCTGTTGCCGCTGATTTGAATACATGAGTTTTCTGACAATTGCATTAGAACAAGCGTGCTCGTAGAGAGACGGTGAAAGAGAAGAACAAGTCGATCTTTATACGACTGCAGCAACAGCAGCAGCAACATCATCTTTTTCTCCTTTTCTTCTTCTACACACTTGGTTGGAAGGACGAAAGGAGCAGCAACCCTTTAGCCCCACAAAGCACACACTCACACATACACACGCGTTATTCTCTCTTTGAAACGTGTAGGAATGTGTACGTAATCGTCGTCGTCCTTTTTATTGCAAACAGCCATTCAAAACATACAGCAAGACGAAGCACAAGAAAAAAGCAGAGAATATATAGCAAGTCAGAAAGAAACAAAGTTTAAAACAGGAAAAAGACCAGAAAAAGAAGAAGAAGGGTTGTGAGTAGCAGCTCTCTGTCTCTCTCTCTTACTTTCAAACACACACGAGGCAAAGCTTGCTCCATAATAATCACCACCAGAAAAGTACACATTATATAACACTCCACTCTACAGCTCTGCTACCCTCATCATCATCGCCACCACACATCGAGCAATATAAAAAAAATATATACAGATATACTTTTACAATTAGGTATATACATTTATATACTCTGTAAGAAAAAAACTGGTACAAGTGTCGTATACGTTACTACTACTACTACTACTACGTGGTGGTGGTAAGAAAGGTAAGCAACCCAGGCCAAGCCAACAGCAAGCAGCAGCAGCAGCAGCAAGGGATTCCATCGATAAAAGAGGTTTATTGATCTGCACGAGCAAGCCACGTTGGCTGGGAAGCGTATTATAATTTTACACGGGCAAAAGAAGAAAGGAGAAGCTGCTTTGGTAAAACTTTTTCTGCTCAGGCTTTCCCCTCTCTCTTTCCTTACGTTCGTCTCTCGTGGTAGTAGGGGAAGCATAGTTTACTTTGCTGCCACTCTACGAGTACTACTACAGCCGACAACAAGCCAACTTGCTTACTTGCTTGGAGGAAGTTGGAATAAGACGAGTAGTAGAAGTAGCAAGTCAGCAAAAGCACACTACCACAACAAACCATCAAACTTATGAATGTTGTATCTCCGCCACCACCACCGCATGCTGCTAAAAGCCCGTCACAAGTTTACTGTGAGGAGGAATAGAATTTTTTAACGAGGCTTCGTTAGCGTGCGTACTTTGAACAAGGAGAAGTGGCAACAAGAAAGAAAGAAAGAAGAACTTGAGAAGAAAACCGGTGTATATGTACAATATACTTTTTTATGCGAAATTCTCTCAATAGATGTGATGTGGATATACATGTATGTATCGTATAAGTAATATAATTGCCATTATTATTGTTATTATTATTACTGTTATAAGTAAGTTAGTTGATAGTAGTAAAGAAAGTAACTCACATACACACGGAAGAGGATATTAAGTACACCTTGTTGTTTTGTTACAAACGTTCTGTTTCTTCATATGACACACGAAGATAGAGAACAGAGCAGCAGCAAGACAAACAAAAACTACACCTACATCGAAGCCTTTCATTGATCTAAGAGAAAAGTTAATGGACACGTAATAGCCTTAATTAATATGGTTATTTAGGCATGTATGAATGAACTTTTACTACAAACTTCATTAATGTGGGAGGAGAACAGAGAAGTGATTGGGAAATCAACAACATCCTCTGATAATTAAAAAAAGGAAGCCTCTCACTTGATCATGTCGCGATGATGATTGTAAAAGATTTTTAACAAAGCAAGAAAAAAAGACCATAAAAGCCTTGAGTAATATTCACTGAACAATAATAGTAATTCTTACTGCCTAACTACTACTACTACTACACACCTTATACCTCCATTTACCTTCCAGGACAGTCAAAATATTGAATACATTTTAACAACAACACGTAAACAGCAATTTGTAAACTCCCGCCATCAATCAGTCCTCTAAAATTTTCTAGAGGTTGACAAAGACAAAAAACATTTTCAGTAGGAAAAATAACATTTTGAATTGTTCGCGCGCTCCAGAGAGAGAGGACAGAAAAAAGGCAAAAACTTTTTTCGCCGTATTAAGTTGTCGCCAGAGTCGTGTTGTTTAAAATAGACACTAGACCGACAGTGCAAAAAAGGCTTTTTTTACAATTCTTTGGTAAGCAAAAGGACATCCTGGAGTTGTTTTCAATTAGAGAAGAAAAAAAAATCATTTTCGTTTTGAAAAATAAATAAATATTTTTATTTTTTTCGCGTGGGGGAATAAACTGTGAGACAGAATCGAAAAGTATAAGAATATTAATAATAATTATTTCGTGACTGTTGTCTGTGCCTGCCTGCCTGCACACAGTTGACTCATAGTTTGAGCATCACAATAGGAGTGGAAATATAACAACAGTCTATTAATTTGTTGTTGTCGTGTATCTCATCGTCGTCGTCATCATCATCAGAAAGCAGAGGCGAAGCAACGAACATCGACACAGAAGAATCGTCAACATTCACTTTTAACTGTATTTTTTTATCCGTGCTGTATGTGCTATAGGTACAATTATATTAATTTTGTTCTCAAAGAGTGATTAATTATTATTATAAAAGCCTCATATTATCGTATCAGCCAGCATCATCATCATATAATAATAACCTCCCAAACAAACATATCTCTATCTCTCCTTCTCCACTCACACCTTTGTGAAGCACCGATACATAAACCCAGCAGTTAGAGAGTCTATATTCACTCTTTTGACTATTGCCGTCTTTGTACCGTGTTGGTTGGTGAATAACAAATAATAACAAGAAATATATATACATACATATATTTATATATAAAACTTCCAAGTCGTGATTCGTCATTCGTCAGCCATCAGCAGCAGCAGAATCAGAAGAGGGAGAAAATTACTCAGGTATTCATTCCATCGTACACTGTGTCAACAAACTGCTACAATAATGGGACTGGAAACACTTCTCGAGGCTGCAAAGTTTCTGGAGTATCAAGCAGAGGTCGAAGCACGTGGTAAGAACACTTTTATTTTGCTTAAAAAATAATATGTAGATTGTAGTTATTTGCTATTGATCAATTTCGCTAAAAGCTTGTATTATTATTATTAAAGCTGCAACAACGCCAAAAAAACTAACGTAACGCCATGCTTTTTTTCCTCTTCCTTTGTTACCAAAATATTGTAATGCTAGCTTGTCTATATTCTATTTATTATTACACTTCAAGTTATATTGCAATGAACGACGAACGTCAAAAACGGATACTATTATCATCATCAGCATGGCTCACGGGATTCATTTCAGCAACGTGTATTTGGACAGCATTCTCATTCTGTAATTTTTTAGTACTGGCAACAACGTAACTAGGCTTATTATTATTACATAGAACGCGTGTAACTAACTGCACATGAAGCATATTTTTTATGTTTGTATGAGTAATGCATTGGCATTGACACAGGGCTGTATTGAGCTCACTAACCGCATAAGCCGTCCGTATTAGAGAAGGGCTCTGTACTCTGTAATTTAGAACGTGTAACATAAACTTTGGTTTGTTGGATTTATTGGAATGCATCATCGTCGTGTTAGTTAGTAGCAGTTGTGCAGCTAGACTGACTCTGCATTCGGATTTGGAATTGGATATGGCCCAGCAGCGCAGCGTCGTTATCATATCGTTGTAGTACGTACACACACGTTGCGTTGAAACCAAAAAGCATGCCTTCGTTTGTGTACTACTCACACACATATATACACTTACGTGTTGGCGTTTTGTTTGTCAAAATGAAATCTACGCCAAACTAACACTTCATTTCATGCTTACTTTTTCAGCGCAATCACATGAAAAACTCTAACAAGAGCCAAAACTTTGGGTGGCAAACGTGTACTTGTTTGTATTAAAATAAAGGGACAACTTATCTGACCAAAAACTGCACTCCCCATAAATTTGAAAAGAAACTGTACAATAGTAGCATCAACAACAACAACAATAATAATATCCCTCATTTGCAACGCTTAAATATAGCATTACTTTACTACTTCTCTTTTGACTACTGCTCTTTGTTATTATCCATTCCAACTTGCTCATGATTGTTTCCTACTTTACTGACAAACTATCACGTGCGCTTTGGCATTTACGTGTGTGTATCTGGGGAAATGCATTTTGAGCTGAGCTAACGATGATGACGATGACGACGACGACAACAACAACAGTAGGACAAGTGCTAGGTTGATCCTGACAGCATTTCCTCAAGATTTAAGCTGTAAAACATGTATATTTTTGGTTCTAAAATATTGTACTTGTTTGTTGTGGTGGTGCGCAGCATACGTAATACAACAACAACATTAATTCAAGGAATTGCGTTTTATAAGCTAGTCAAAACAGTAGTCTTGTAATAAAACAGTAGTATTGAGTTAATAATTCAAATGAATACAGTATGCAGCGGAAATAACTGCGAATGAATACTACGCGTGAATGCTGTAGTGATTGAAAATGAGTTTTTAGGTCTTTTTTTTAGCATTTTACCCAACTCTACATGCAATACTGCGTCTGAATAGGTTTGCTTGTCCTTTTTTGCACTTTTCTCAGAAAAATAAACGTTAGTTTAAAAGTACGAAAGATTGAGACGAAATATTTAAGATAAAACGCATAGAGATAATAGGTATGTAGTTTTTTGGTTGGTTGGTTATTTTGTAGATTATTACTAGGCAAGAAGGTCTTTTTAAGGTGTCCATAAAAAGAAATTAGTAAAGCTGTTGGCTCATGTGTGATGATGCTATGATATGACACTCATCCTGCAATTGTAAATGTCTAAAAATGAACGGCGCTGCGTTTGCATAGGCACATGAAGGCAGATAATATGAACTCTATGCATGTGTGAATGTGACACAAGTCTCTTTAGAAATGGACGACGACACGATGGCTGCTTCTGGCTAGCTTGACGTTTCATGATGATGATGTCATTCTGTTGTACTTCTATGGACTTGGTCAGTCAGTTTGGCCACTTGGCAGCATGATCAAATCATCATATCACGGCGCTACAGTGCACTACTACTGCAACAAGCCACATCAATTCTTCTTATTACCAGATATTGTTATTGTACAATATGTTTATAAAATTGGGCACTACTACTAGTATGTAGTAGTAGAAATGTACAACACCAAACCATACTAGGAGTTTTTTTGTAGGAAATTGAAATTGCAATCATTGTGATGGTGATAATATGTAATGCTTGCTAGTCATTGTCAATACTACTTTAAAAAATAATGAAACAAAAAAGCGTAGTCTAACCTCATGATATTTTTGTATCTAACATTGGAATACCAGGTCAACCTGAAAGAATACGTTGAGTAAAGTAAAGCACTGTAATTCTTTCCCTTTAGGTTACATTAAATATGTGTCATTACTCACTCATGGGGTTACGCTGTGTTTACTTAAGTAAAACTTTTGACTCATCGATGTATTGTGCAGTTAAAGTTATCACACACACACACACACAAACACACATCCTCAACAAATGCAATCATTATGATACTCCTAACTACTCCCTCCTGAAAAAGGTTTCTTATGACAATTAGCATTATGATATTTTGCTGGCACACAAAGTGAGAGACACGTTACACCTCACAACTTTCATGTTTTACGTTGCTACTGCTCTGCTGTTGTTGCTGCAAGATCTGTCTATTTCTTCTTTCTATATAAAAGCATAATAAGTAATGATCCACCAACAAGAGCATACTAACTTTTATATAGTACTACTTGCATTTGCTCCGCGTTGCATATAGTACTATAGGTAGGTATATTATACTGTATAGTGGATTACTCATATGAAATGAGATTATGATGAGATGCATATAGTACAGTTGCGGTTTTATAGTACTTCTAGTGGTAGTAGTAGTAATAGTACAACAAAAACAACAACAGGCAACAAACCTCTTTTTATGAATAACGCTACCTACCAGAAAATGGTATTAGAAGTAGTGCGATGTTGTACAGATATTTTAACACGTTCGTCGCAGTTGTTATTGATGATGATGTGGAAATTGACTGGGAGTGGATCTGCATGGTTTTTAAACTTGGAGTGGAAATGATATTTTCCTGTTTGGATGATTTGTTGGGTTAGAGTGCAAACATTTTAAACCGAAGTCACCACGCGATAAAGCCAACATTCGTGTTATCTAGAGCAGGAGTAGTCAGTTAAATGCTTTTCCACAAAAGGAAATACACTCTTCGTACTGCTTGATATGGACTTGATGCTGCAAAATTAAATGCCAGATAATATCGCAAAATATCATCGTCATCGGCATTACATACGTGCTAACTGTTCAGTTAATACTGCTTGTCAAAAGTATCATGCTGCTGCATTAGTCATGGTGTTATCTTAAGTTTTCTGACATCGGATGGAACAAAGCATGATTAAATAAGTACATTCAGTTTATAAACGTTTTTCCAAGTGTTAGATTTTGACAAAACTTTATAATTATTAGTAAGTAAGGAGAATTTTTTGTCCATTTTTGCTTTAACTTTTCTCACAATGTTCTAAGCAAAAAATATGCTCTTGCTTATTTCTACGAAATCTTTTGAAATTCTGGTTACATACTTGTATTTAAAAAAGTACGTTTTTCCAAGAAAACCATTAAGCTATTGAAATTTTACTCTAGGGAATACAAGCGTGCATTTGCAACTGGCAGTACGTCGCGACGACAACGATCTCGCTGTGTAGACAATTTATTTGTTTATCAGTAGCGTAAATATTTTTGCTTAAAATATTAACAATTCCGAGAAAAGCTTTGCTTTGAAATCATTTGCAATAAGTCACACTACACACGGTGTCAATCACAACTGTACCATATTTCCTTTATATAGAGTTCAGTCACAATGTAGAACCTTGATTGTTGGCTATATTTGGAGATTTTATGAAATTTGCAATGTTAGATTAACCGTCATAATACACCATGCCAAAAGAATTCAGTTGAATTATACCTTTGCCATTATTATGTAAGCAGCTTCATGGCTATAGTCAGCAGGACTTTAAACGTGTAAAGAGTACCAGAATAAGTCGCGGTGGTTTAGTCACTGCAGGTGCTTATATTTGCGCAGTATTAGAAGTAGTAGTATTATTTGAACAGCAGTACAGTTGGTTTCGTAGTATTTGTTGTAAGTGCTGAGCTTATGGTGATGGTGGTGGTGGTGGTGAGAGAATGAACGGTGCAAAGTACACGTGGTTTTTGACCGTCATCATCATCGTCGTCGTCATCCATAATAAACTCTCGTACAAATACTATAATAATATAACGTATTTTCATCCTATCTAAATTTCAGCTTCTCATCCTCATCGCTCCTCGTAACTTTATCATCATCGTCATCGAATTTTTGCTCTTTTCCTTCCTTCACTTAAATATAAAACATGCACACTAGTCAGCATGAGCGAATATCAGTACTACTATATAGCAGCAGTGCAGTGCAACCAGTACGTTCGTCGTACAATTCATTGTACATGCACTTATTTTTACCTACGTACCAAACTTTGTTTTTCTTCTTCTCAAATATTTAATGCGAATGAAGATGAGATCACGATGATGATGCTGATGATATACCTTGCGTTCTGTTAATTTAAGTAGGTATCTTTCATGATGACTGTGTACTATCACTTGCCTAGCTGTTCTTACTGCCGAAGACGAGCGAGTGAGTAAAATGAATGAATTTGTTATTAGTACTATCATTGCACTACCTACACGCGCAGCCATAGGCTTACTACTACTACCCAGGCATCTAGTTTGCTGTTTGCGTTGTAACAGCAGCAAACACAATTGCTATAGTTGAGTGCTATCTCAAGTGTAATTGGTTCTTATCAAATGAACACAATACAGTAGTTGTAGTAGTAGTAGCAGTTCAAAAACTTGTAGAGATAGATACACGTTGACTGACTGATGAGTGAGTACGTATGTACGTGTATATGCCTACATTGTACGTGACTGCCGGTGATGATGATGTACGCTTACACGTAAATTCGCATTCCGCTGAAATTCAGCAAAAATTTGAATAGTGGATTATATAACACACAAGAGGACTGAATAACAGTTGTAGAATATAATTTCCGGATGAACACGCTGTAACAGAAAAGAACACGCATTTGATTCAAGTTTTCCTGCTTGTAGTAGCTATGAACATGACCCTAGCTCAACGGAAGGAAGTAGCTTTCAAAAGCTTTTCAAATGTTGAGCGTAATGTGGACTCCAATCTGTGCGTTTTATAGTGGGTAGAATTATTTTAGAATGCTTGGTAGAAAAAACATAGTTTTCTCCTTTGTAATTTGGTATAAAAGTATGGTTAGGAAAAGCCAACATAATATGTAGTTTTTACAAGATAGGGCTTGCAAGAATAACGCAGGTCATTTTATTTTCCATACGAATTGTCATCGATATCATTGATATCAATCGCTAAAACTCACAATTTATTTCTTGCAAAAGGGACGGATTGTGTGCAGTTACGAAATGTTTTTACGTCTAAAAAAACATGAAAAATATCTAGGGACTATATAGACTTTTACATTTATGCTATCTAAATATGACCTTCATGAAATTGAAATTAGTTGAGAGGAACAAGCCAGCAATTTGCTTTGCACAAGAGGAGTGTTTTTGACAGAATATCGTTCGCTAGCCTATAGTTTATCATTCATATCCACACACGTGTATAGTGGACAGAAATGAAAAACTGTGTGTGTTGTTGGTAGGTAGCAGGGACTGTTGTTTCACTGTCTCGATTTAACGTGCGCTGTCTTGTTCACGTAGATGTGTATATACTTACGTTGTTGTTAATAGAAATATTGAGTACTGCAATGCAATGTTTCATGGTCACGGAGTCATGGGAAAATGCAAATGCAAATTTATGATATAATGGGTTTTAATGAATAATGTAAAATGTGCATACTATGTAACCAGGTAATATATTGTCTTGTTATGTTTGCTTGATTGTTTCTCCATTCTCTACAGAGCATCAAGCAGTTGCAACGCTTTAAATTTAACAATGTATCAGGCAACATCAGAGCTACTCATTCTAAGATTTGCATTTGTAAAAAAAATACATGTATATCAAAAGTTTAAACTATAATACCCGTTTCTCTAGGCACCTTTCAAAGCGCCAGGCTTGTATTGCTACACTTTGCTGTCTATGGTTGTTGTCGCCATGAATATGAACACATATTTTTATTTAGTACGTGGAAACAGCAAAAATATTTTCCTTTTCTGAATAAATTAACAGTCTTTTTTTTCTTGCCAACCACTAATATAAATGTTTCCAGTGAAGCAATGCCGTTACGGTAACTTTATATTGTCGCCTACTAGACATGAGTTATGTGACGCCATCAAACAAACGAGTACTAAGGCAAAAAAAATATTTGCTCGTCTTACTTACGGCATATGGATTTTATGAAGCAATGCGAGATGGCTTCTAGTAAAAGAAATAAACATCGTAATTCTACCCAGCTATTGTATTATACTGACATGTTTCCATTGTGCATAAATTGGCGATAAATGTCTGACTTTCTATCTTATAGAACTACTGATATGCTGCTGTCAAAATCAGAAGCATCGTCACCTACGCTAGTAGTACTATGACTACGCGAACAAGCGTGGGTTTGCATATGGGACGAAAATAGTAATGAGTTCCAGCTATTTACTTTTAGTTTAGATACTGTCAATGATCTGTCCGTTGGTATTTACGCCTGTGCCTAATTGAACGTACAAAAAAGTTTCTGTTCGTGCCACTTCACACACCAACAATACGTAGTAAATAGTACGAAAACAAAGTGATACATATTTGATACTTTTGCGATTGATAACATTACATTGTATTATTTTTGTGTGAACAGAGTTATCATCTTTCCACTTATAAATTTACTCGATCGTACTCGTCCAAGTTATTTATATACACGCTGCGTGGTTATATGGCAAAAGGAGGGGAAACAAAAGGAGTAGTATTTATTTTATTTATAAATTTTTCCTTGTAACAATTTCAAACGAGTATTGGTGTATTCGAGAAAGGGACAAAAATGAAAATAAAAGAAATCACTTTACAAACCAGTAGGTAACCCACCAGCAAGTAAATTCCCCTTTTTGGATGTTTCTGACGTAGAAATAGGCCCAGAAGGATCTAATCTCGTATAATGTTGCCCAACCGGCAAGAAGTATCCTTAATGCACAAGGCATTCTTACCATAATAGTTGAAAGCTGCCTTATAAGCGTTTCCGGACACATGTTGTTAATAATAATATAAAAAATTTTCAAAAGCAAGTGCGTTTCTCCTGTGCATTAATTGAGTATTGAATCTAGCACAGCATTTTTTTTGCACATCTTACCCAAGTAAATGTTTTACACGCAATAGGAACCAAAATATGCAGAATTGGCAGCACCATTAATTAGATCAAATGATGATACTCACAATATGCGCAGACAAAAGCTACAGATCCTATATGAAGAAAAAAAATATATATAAATTTTCTGCTGACTCTCTCGCCTACCATTTTACGCTTACATCACATTACTTCAATTTTATTACAATAATAATCCAACCCAACTTTAAAAACTGACGACGAAGGAGGTAAACGACCAAATAAAAAAAGTCTTGATCTCCATTCATGCAAAAATGACTCATCTGTCAAAATGTAGGTGGAGGATAAATATATAATAATAATAACGTATTTAGTTGTAGCAGTAGTATGTAACGCGGTATGCACACTTTTCTTTTACACTCATATAAATACACACACACACACCTATGAGCCGTATGAAATGCTTAGTGCTCACAAAAGTAAGTACATTACTTTAGTTGGTGCAATGAAACGGTTTTTATGCAATCTTTGATCGGTTTATTTATATAGATGCATGTACCTAAGTAAAGCATACCTATCTATACTACCACACGTAAACTTATTCTTACAGTTAGTATTATTACTACTACTACCAACTTGTTACATTTTGCCTATTTATAGTTTTCGAAAGAGTTGACATATAACACCAAAAAAACTCGGTGCTCATACTGAGACAACTTTTTTTTCGCGTGTACATAATATACACTCTTCATATAGATTCTTGAGTGTGCGTTTGCATCCCATCCCAATAGCGATTTTTAAAGTGACCTGGTATACAGGTAGTCGTCTCCTCGTCCTCGTCTCAATGCACTTTCAATCCAATCACATTCTGCCACTGCTATGCTGCTGTTGCTGTTGCTATTGCTGCTGCTAGAGTATTTATATAAGGAAAATCAGCGCATATGTGCCAAAACTGTTATTGCAAATAAATGTTGTTATTATTGTGATCATGTTGAACATCATTCCATATGCCATA
>JAHZMT010005103.1:0-10055 GCA_027743785.1 Sinhomidia bicolor
GTTAGTGTTTCGTCTCATTTCAGCTACATCTCTTCTTGCCACATCATCATTTTTATCAGAGACATTTTTATCACTGTTATCTATTGCTCTTGTAAGAGTTCAGGTTGCAAGTTATATGGCTACGTTAAACAGTTACGTTAGCACGCATATTTTATCTGGGAATAACAATACCTCTGATTTGGTTTTTGTATGGTTTTGTGAGCCATGTTTGAAGCAGTCATACAAAAAAATTGAGAAAGTTTGTATTTATCGTGTCAATTGTATGACGTCACGTCACGCTAAATTCAATCTATGTCTATAGAAGAAAACTCTAAATAGTTGTAAAATGGTTTGCGTAAATCTGGAAGTTAATCACTCATCATTTCATTAATTACTGACAATTTGTGTTATATTTTATTTGTTATAGAAAAACAGTTTACTGAAAACAGAACGTTTGCGTTGTGCATTGTAGTGAAATTATAAAATGATGCATAGTGAAGATAGCACGCAAGACTCTGTCACTTCACAAAATATGGGCAGTGTGAATGGAGGTACAGATGACGGTTACGCCTATACGCAACAAGCCGAAGATTCCTCCCAATCGTCAGATCTTCCTGGAACAAAACAACTGGATGACACTGCCTGTGACGGTATGGCGTATAGTATGCAAGACTACTATAATCAAATGGGATTCACCAACGCAACGGGCGGCGTTGCTATGCCTGGTTTAGAATCTGATAATTCAAACAGCCGAGGCTTCAGCACAGATGATCCTCAAGCTCAGCAGTATGCAGAAATGATGTTGCAAATGCAGCAGGCACAACAACAGCCAGCAGTTTTAGAGGGTGAAGAGAGTAACGGTTTTAACGACACACGAGATTCAAATAACAGTGCGTCACAGAATCCCGATCCTGACAGTGCAAATAGTAACGGTGCTAATAATCCAGCAGAAATGATGATTGAAAATTCAGGACAGCAGAGTTTGACTTTGGAGGATTCCTCCGAGTTAGGTGGTGCTACAGCAAAACGAAAGCTAGACGATGTGGCAGTGGAAGAGAGTGAAAGTAACGCAAGTGCTGCTGAAAATAACGCCGATGGGGATGCGTCTAATTCTGCTGATTCTCCGACTGGACCTACTCCAGCGAAGAAGGCACTTTTGGAAATAAATGTTAGAAAATTGCTTCCCGACTTGGAAAAGCATTGGAAACCCGTTGAGGACGATCCTAATGATTTCCAAGCTTGGACATTTCTGCTGCAATATGTTGATCAGGAGGTAATTTAGTTTAAATAAACAATATGGTACTTCAATTATTGTTATATAAAATTGTCATTTTTTTTCAATATTGGTTATTTTTTCATTGCAGAATGAACTACTTGCTGCACGGGAGGCTTACGACGCCTTTCTCTCCCGTTATCCATACTGCTACGGCTATTGGAAAAAATACGCTGATTATGAAAAGCGGAAAGGATCCGCTGAAGACTGCGAAAAGGTAAACCATTTTCAAAGGATTTACTCAGCTTTAGAAGCGAGCATCATTTAAAAGTTGTAAAACAAACATATTATCTATTTACTATTTAATAACGCACTATTTTTACTATAATATGTTATCCAAACTTAAAAAGGTTCCTTTTGTATTATGTACCGACACTAGGCAATTTAAACAAATTTTTTGTAGCCAACTTGACTACTCACTTCATAAATGAAGGCGAGATGATAATGAAAGCGCAATGCAATGAATGCAATTCGAGCTGTGTGTGTCTGTCAGTCCGCTACTATCACATTCTCATTCAAAATGGGTATCACATTAAATTGAACAGAGCAATATACATATATTTTAATATCTTATATATCCACATTAATATTTATTACGAAGAAAAAAAAGGTATTTTTATATATTTTTTAATTAACTGTTGTGCGGGAAAAGTCTGGCGTTAGTGTTATATGATGGTACAAATTTTTAGCTTGTTCCACATCTCTGCTTCACTGGAGTTGGTTGAGGAAAGAAATTGTGTGATTGATGAGAAATGAAAGAAAAAAGAAGTTTCTTCTCCAGGGGCAAGGTTATCCTCCAAAGCGGCTCGGCTACTACTTCGCACAACTCTGCCATCCACCCATATTGTTCGTTCACCACTACTACCCTTAAACCATTTTTTATATTTTACAAAATTCCATAAAATTATTTGTTATTTATATACTTAATTACTTTATCTACCTTTTCATTTTGTACGTTCGCACGTCATCATCGGTAGCCGTCGCTGGCCACAATCTCAACGCCATCTCTCAATCGTCATAATACAATTTTAATACTTTAATAACAATACTTATTACAAAAAATATTATTGTTACTTTTTCCGATACTTTGTACTTAGTTTTGTACTGTACTGTTTCCAATCAAACCAATCATTGTACTTACTCAAAAAAGAAAGCATACGTGTTAATGTGGATTTTCTCTTTTTATGAAAAGATCATTTTCTGAAGTGTCGTCTACTTGTTTTGTTTTGTAAAAAAAAGGTTGATGTGGAGGAGAAAAACAAAAGTTGGGGATTGTTGTGTGATCGTTCTGTAGTAGTATTTGCACAATGTTGATGATGTTGTTGTTCAAAAGTGGAACGTTCAGAAAATGATCTTTAACAGGAGCATTTTGCAATGCACACACAAAACATCATTATTGTGAGATGATTCGTATGATGTAACGTGCCGACTGCAGGTATGAATCACAGAAAAACGGTACATCAATCAAAGAATACAAAAATATCTAATTATATAATCTCTTTATTGTTTATTTATATATAAGAAGTATTGAGTTTTTTATTATTTAAGACGTACCAGTGCAAGCGGCTTTAGCGAAGGATATGATTTTTTGTTAGGCATGCTGATGCAAGTTGACATTTTGAATATTATTTTTAAAGGCTTGTATTTTTTTGTTTCGTAACAATTTATGTAGGTATTTCGAAGGGGACTTGCTGCCATTTCGCTAAGTGTTGACCTTTGGATTCATTATCTTAATTACTGTAAAGCGGCTCACGGGTCACAGCCTGATTATATACGTAGTCAGTATGAGGCAGCAACACTGGCATGTGGTTTGGAGTTCAGGTATTATTAATTAATTAGTTAATTAATACAATGCGATTGCAAATAGTTAGTGGGTAGATATGTTATAAGACTTCATCAATGTTATGTTTGTTTTGTGCAAAACAGGTCAGATAAGTTATGGGAGCACTATTTACAGTGGGAAATTGAGCTGAATAATCTACGTAATGTTTTGGGTGTGTATGACAAAATCATTCGTACTCCAACACAGAAATACATGGACCATTTCCAAAGTTTGAAAGATTTTGTACAGAAACAGGCACCGGAAGACATTCTTAGCCCAGAGGAGTACACAGAGTTGAAAAGTCTGGTACAATCTGAGGCTCCAGAGGAATTGGAGGGCGATGTACGAAACTACAGTTATATTGTTTTATTATTTTCTATATTCTATGAAATAATGTTCATGTATTAATGATTGTGATTTCTTTTAGGAACTCATTGAGAAACTTCGCGAAAAGATTATTGAAAGAAGAACAACGGTTCATAAAGCGAACGAAACAGAGATAACAGCAAGATGGTCATTTGAAGAAGCAGTAAGCTAAAACTATACATGCTCTTTGAGTGAAATCTATATGAACAAAGCCATTGTTATGTTTTACATTTATCATTGATACGTGAGGTTTCTTCAAACACAACAGAAGCAGGGTACGGATGTAATCGATAGGTTGAGGGATGTGTTTACAAGAGCTTGCACGATACACCATCATAATAAACCGTGGATTAATCTACACTGGGCAGCTTTCGAGGAATCACAAGGTAAATTGTAATTCTTGTAACTGAAACTGTAACGTGTAACTGAAATGTATACAAAATGTAAATGTTATTGTTGACCGTGTTTATTTCTACAGAAAATATTGACAAGTCTGTCGAGGTGTTACAAAGACTTATGAAAAATCTCCCTGAATCCCTCCACGCCTTGTTTCGCCTCGTAAACGTTGAAAGAAGACGAGGAAACTTGAGTCGTTGTTGTGAAATTTTTGAAACATTCATCAAAGAGTCAAAGAATAAGGCAGATGGTGTACATATACAGATAAAATATGCACAGTTCCTGACAAAGGTAAGCATTATAGTTTACATACATTCACTAAATTGACTAGAAACCCGTACAAAATGGCTAAAACTATGAAATATTTATTTAGAATCTTGGGGATTATGATAAGGCAAAAAGAATATTGGGAGAAGCAGTAGAGGAAGATGACGCAACTAAACCAAAAGTAGTCATGGCCTTGGTCAACCTGGCGTTGGATAGAGAGCCCGTCGATATTGCCGCGGTTTTAACTGCTTTTGACGAAGCTCTAACAAGCAACATTGCTGAAGAGCAGAAAGTAACGTTTGCTCATCGAAAAATAGAATTTTTAGAGGAATATGGAAATGATATCTTAAGGTATGGCTGACTAAATTCATGTTTTAATTTGCACATTTCCTTTATTCCTTTAATTAGTTTAAATTAATTTAATTGTCATAAATTAAACTTACCTTTTTAGTGTGGAAAAGGCTCATGAAGACCTTCAGATTATTGCAAAAGCATTACGGGAGAAGAAAGCGAATCCTTCTTTAGAAGACCCAACCAAGTATGTGAAAACGAATGCAAACTAAATTTTTACAATGTAAGTATGAAGTATAGCTAAACTTTGTTTTATATTTTTTCTAGAGCGCCTCTGCCAGCTGGCTCAGATGATCCTACCAAAGCTCCTTCGACCACTGCTAGTACAAACGGTGGCACTGGTGCTCCCGGCCAATACAGTCAATCAGCATATGGCCAACAGTACAATCAGTACGGGAATTATGCAAACTGGAACTACCAGCAACCTGCAGGATACGCTGCTGGATACAACCAACAGGGATGGAGTGCATATCAAGGATACTATGGATAGGCCTAAACTTCAAAACACTATCCTCCATTCCTGTATAAAATTATGGCATAATAATTACATTGTGTTGTTTGTTTTTGCTGTATGGAAGACAGTTTTTGTTCTAACATCCAAGTACATTTAATAATAATTTTTAAAGCTTGTTGCATGAGCGTTATATATTAAAATGCTATATATAAATTAAAATGATAAGTAGGAATTATAATTAATAGTATATACAGGTTATTGCTTAATTTTTTTCAAGGGTGTATACTACTTGACGTAGCGGGCAGAACTCTAACAGAAACATTTGTATTTTAAACTGATATTGTAAAGATATGCGATACATTTAAACTTAAATCTGTTAAAAAATTCAGCCTTGTCAGCCTTTCAAAATAATAAAAACTGTTTCTTGTTCTTTGAGATGACGCCTATTATTATTATGATTATTGTTTGTTGGTAGTTTATAGACAAAACATGAATATTTCAAAATGTTATACTTACTTTTATAGTATACTACTACCGTAAAAATGTTGTGGTTTGAATAGTTTAACTTTCCAGAAAATACAAAATATATTACATAAAAATATTGCAGAATACTGCATAATATAATATATGCGTACAACAAGTAAATCATGTTGTGTTTTTGATTGTATCAGTTAAATTTTATTCCTTTTTACTATAATCTTTAAGATAGCCATATAATAATAATAATACATATACATACTGTCAACGTATCGTAATAAAATAAATATAGCTAGACATGTCATTTAAAAATATTTCATCTGAGTTGGTGTTGACTTATTACTACAATTTCGCTACCGCTGCTTCTCCCGGCAATTTTTTACTTATCTGCTTTTTTCCTTCTCCAGCACTGCTACTACGATCACCTTTCGGTTGAGATGAAATTACAGTTGACGCTTGCTGATCTCCTCCACCGGTTCCACCTTTACTGCTTCCACGTCCACTACTTCCTCCACCGGTAGTTTGATTTAGCTGCTGCTCTTCTTCGGCACTTGGTGCCTTTGACTCTGTGGCTGGTTGGACTTCATCAATGTGTTGCGCCAACTCTTTCCTAGTTCGCGATTTTTTAGGCTCAGTATGACGGAAACTGTAGAATTGACAACAGTCTTTTAGCTTTGCAAGTTCTTTGGCGATTCGTGCCTTCTCCTCTTCTGTAAGCTCTCTTATTGGTGGAGGAGGTGGTGGAACTTTTTTGTTGGTGAAGCGGTTGAGTTGCGGATGACGAAGTAGATGTACCAAAAGAGTGTAATATTGCCTTGGCGTCTCTTGTTGATGGCGTATCATTCGTTGTTCGAGAATGTGCATTTGGAACAAGCGCTCTTTGTACATGTGACTAAAATCTTCTTCGTGTGTTTGATTCATTTGATCAATATGTCGCATATACCACTCTTGTTTCTCTCGGAGGTGAGAACTCTCCTTTAACATAAAAGCAATAATAATTTATTAGCCCTCAAATATGCGGAATATTCGAAAATTTGATATAATTTTCGAGCATCTTACCTTATCATAGAGTTCCTTGATCATGTATGCTCTTCTTAAAATCTTAACCTTCTCGTGCAACATGATTCTCTTTTTCATCAAAATCTCCTCCTTTTTGTTCCTAGGATAGCCATACTTTTCAAAGAACGGAGTGGTAAAGTCCGTTCCGCTAAGATCCATCTCTTCCTCCCCTTCCTCTGCGCCCTGTTGTTCCTTCATCATTCTCAAGTACTCCTCATTTCGATCTCCGGCAAAGGCATCGGGTTCAATCTCATGTCGCCAGTCTTCTTGTACTCTACTAGATACCGTTTGATACACTTCATCTTCAGCTTCTCTCGCAAACACGCTGCTTGACCGCTCATCCCTATCCATTTGCTGAAGAAGTAGAAACTTTTTGTACACGTTCATTGGCTCAGCCTCCCTATCAGACTGATATTCAATGCAATCCTCGGGTCGATACTCCACTGGGGCATATTTGCTTTGACCTGGTTTGACCCCTTTGTAAAACTCCAAAGTATTTCTAGTAAGATTTCCTGGGGTGTAGTGAAACAAAACTCGAAGACGACCTTCCTCAATCAGCATGTGCTTTTCAGCAATATCCTGAGTGGGCTCTACATCCTCTGATCTCGAGTATTTTTCCACAATTTTTGTGATTTTCCGGCGTCCCCGCTTTTTACCCCCTCCACCTCCAGCGCCTTCTCCCTTGACGAGCTCCATAATATGTCGGGCTTTACTTCTGTTTTCATCCTCCTTTGTTGGAATAGTATTGCATATCATTCCTCCAAACAACGTTATCTTGTAATGTAGGTTATCAGCTCTGTCCTCAAAATGTTCAATCATTCCTTTTTTGATTATTCGACGGTGAGACACACTTCTTGGGTGGGAGTTGGAATAATAGTACAAATCCCTGGGAAAGTCGGGTTTGTTTCTACCCGAAACATGCACATGTTCTTTAAGATCATCCTTCCGTCCTCGATCAAAATACTCGTGGAGCATTTTCCCATCGCGAAGCCATTTGCGTTTAATTAGTTTGTCCTTTCTATGCTCAAAGTGCTCTTCAATATATTCCAAGTCCTCAGGATCTCTAGACGGACCGGTAAACTTGAGAACTTTTCGAACCAATCCATCATCATTAACGTACGGGGCAGCAAGCTCTACGATCGCGTCATTATACTCAATGGTTTTCTTTCCGCTTGGGTACTTCATGTCGTATTCCTCCTGGGAAATATCCATATCCGTTGTCCAACTCACCGGCATTGTCAAATACAACTCGCCCACTTTTCCTACCATGTCATCGTCATCATCATCTTGAAACATTCCTGGTGTCTTTGATACACTGATACGTTTTTTCTTCTTGTAATCTGGCTCGGTCAACAAAGAACTCCATGCCGATGGATTGTCCAAGTCATAGTTTAACTTGCGGAGGTTCTTTGGAGGAGGTTGTATGTTAATCCAGTAGTTTTTATGATTGAAGACAGCTTCGATTCCCAAGAAGTTGGGATCTTTTATAGTTCTCATCGTACCGGAATAGGGCTCTAGGAAGAAGGGTTTCTCCACGTCTTGCGTTCCCCCAGGCAAAATCAATACCCATGCATGTGTTCTTCGCCCATGATATCTATCCTTGGCTGAAGGTGGAAGCTCCTCATCCGGCTCTGATGGTTCTTCCTCTTCTTCTACATCCTCACCCTCAACGTCTACTTCAACTTCTTCTTCAATTTCTACTTCAATTTCTTCCTCTTCTTCATCGCCCTCTTCCATATCATCAGCTTCAGTTTCATCCATGTTATCCCCATGAGATTCATCCGAAATTGTTGCACCTCCCCCTTGCACCTGTTGTGGTGCGTTTGCTGGAGGTGCGGGTACGATCAGTGCAGCAGACAACTCTTCTGCTAACGTTGTTTCAACCATTGGTGTGTCCATTGCCATGTCACCTCCTTTAGTTTTAAAACGATATTTGGAGGGTGAGACCGTGGGTACAGGAGTCTCCTCCCGTTGCTCTAAAAGGTAGCCATAGTCAAAACTGTGGTGGTCAAAGTTTTTCTTGTCCTCTACATTTTGTTCTTCTTTGATTTCGTATGGAAGAACTGGCTTTTCAGGAGGCTCGTGATAATCCTCGGTGGTGTCAATGGTACTGAGGGTTTTGCTTACATAGCCATCCACAACATACGCATTGTACCCTGTGCCGATTAGGGTGGACACGGCAATCACTGCAATTTCAAATGCATTAGCATCCCGCTTCTTTATAACGGAAATATGAGATCGAATTCGTTCTGGGAATTTTGTTGGAGGATTCATCAGTGCTGGTGTAAAAAAGTCCTTGAGAAACTCAATTGTGGTTAAACAGTCTAGGAACTCCGGATAACCTACAGCTGTTGGGTTAATATATGTAGGAAATAATTTCTGGCAACCACACTCATTCGTTGGGGCTATAACTATAGGTCGACGGTTCGGAAACTTGTGAAGAAATTGACGGCGAAAGTTTTCAGCGTGCCAAAAGACAATTTTCTCTTTGTCGGTATTTTGATAAAACTGACTGGGAAACTTTGCGCGATTAGGCTCCGTGCTGTATTCTGTTTCATCGTATTGAGGAAGATCTTCTGGCCAAACGAGATGAATTTTTGACAGCATGTTCACAAGATTTTCCACATTGACGTGGTCCAAGGGGTACTTTTCGGGAATGTCTGGCTGCTTCCAGAAACTGCTAGCCTCCGCATCCGTGGCGGGACCAACGTAGACAAGAGGGTCATCTCGTTCTTCTTCTTCCTCCTCCTCATCGGTGGTATAGGTATCCCCAAGAAAATTTGCCAAATCTTCTTCGAAAGCTACGTCATCATTTTTTGCACTGACTTTTCTTCCAGAACTTTTTGCTGCAGGGCCTTTCTTTGGCATTTTGGCAAATGTTTGTCACAAACAGGTCACAAATGTTAAAAAGTATGACTACCTGTATCTGAATCTTATTTCCTCATTCTCAACTGAAAAAAGAAAACGAGTATTGATTCAACAAAAATCGGAATAGTGTTCCAGAAAACATCAGACAACAGCAGAAGAAACTGAAACGACTTCTCGTAGCAACTAATGGGGCATTGTGAGCCATGCATATTTACAAAGTAGCAATGGCAATGATGCACTAAAATGACTAAAATAGTACTACTGTACTGCTCACAGTTTTCAAACTCTACAGACTTTATTGATAAATGACAGCATCGAATTTACTAATCATGTACATTTTCTTTGTGGTTTATATGCGTACAACTATAAACACATTGTACAACCGAGGCAGTATATTATATGATAACAATTAAAAGCTTTGTAGTATAATTAGGAATTTTCGTAGTTTATTATAATGACTATAGATGGATTTGTTTTACTTTAGTTCATCAAGATGAGGAACGTTAGCAATTCTACCAAATGATGCCATGCTTAATTTGCCCTTTTGAAGAAGACCGTTAACATCACTGGTAGACACAGAGTCAACAAGAGCGTTGATTTCAGTCGCGTTTGCAACCTTTCCCGTAAGTAACGCCTGCAAACCGAGCTCTTCCAAGGATCCCTGATCAGTTTCGGTAGCAAGGGCCAAATCTCCTTTAAGTTGGTTCTTTGCTCGCGTCACTTCTTCATCAGTGGCGGCTGAA
>JAHZMT010005104.1:0-34438 GCA_027743785.1 Sinhomidia bicolor
TGAGTGGTCTTGCTTGACTAGCTGTTCCAAAATTATTAATTGTAAACGTATCATTTCATTAAACCAATTCCAAATACTTTCTATATTTAGTTTCATTAGAAATAATTAAAAACTGTACTGTAATACGTAAGCGTTTTTAGAATATCATGAACCATTAAAATAAAATCTATTATATCTTTCAAATGAATTATATGTATGTATATTACAATTTACAATATGCTAGCTATATAAATAAATACAGATTTATCTAAACCTGCAAGTAGATTTGGTTTGATATTAATTGGCACATCGTCAGGCTTTAAGCATCATTATTGTTTTAAAGTATACATTAGTGCAAGTGGTATTAAGAAAAGCTAGTAGGTATCAGAAATAAATACTGCAATATAGCGGTGTTGACGTGTTGAAAATTGTAGCTAAAAATAACTTTTATTTTACAAGCATTCTTATGCGTATTCCTCTCATAAACTCATAAATTTAATTTCTCGTTCCACTGACATGTTATTGCTTCACTTTGGTAAAGTCGGCTAGTCCCCTAATAGTCTGGTCGTGATTCTCTTTGAAATAATTTACATGTTGTAATTGCTGAAAATAAAGCAGGAAACTCTACAATTTTATTAAATGTTACAATTGGACATTCTATCATGTTTCAATCGTTTTAGTTAGTCATTTTTCCTCTTTTCATTTTAAAACAAAATGTGGCTTTTTACTTGACTTGGTCAGTACGATTACGCTGAAAAAGAAACTGAATACAGCTTTTGTGGGAAAAACAACTTATTTAATTAGAACTTTATATGCACACAGAGAATAACAAGCAAATGGTTCCATAGCGATAAAGTGTTTCCAGGAAACTCGTCTTAAAATTCGTAGATTTCCGCTCCGTTAGACTCGGCGTACTTGACATTGCATAACTTGAGTTGTGACCAGTAACTATAGTAAGTATGTATATGCCTAAAATTGTTTAAAAAGGTAAGTTAGTGGATCCACATCGCGTCATAATTACGCAGTAGCATTGCCACATTTGTACTTTTCTGAATTTGTTGGATTAATGCTACGATTCTGAAAATCACTGTGCCCGTTTGTCGCAAAAACCACTTATCAAATTTCAAAAGGACATTTATTAGTAATAAAAAATGCATCTAAAATTTTGACAAGGAAAATAAAATAAGTACTAGTTAGTATTATCAAAACATAAAATAATTCTCAGAAGTGTTCTTTTCATTTCGAGGCTTAGTTTTGCCAAATCAAAGTCTCATTTTTCAATGTTTGTACATATATCCATGTCCATTTTAGTCCCTTCTCCTTGAAGCCCATTTTCAATTAGCCCAATTTTCAGGTCACTTGACCAGCTTAACTTTTCTTTCCTGTAAACAACTATATTTTTGTCTGTACCCAACAAAAACTTTATAATATACTACCCTCTGCGTAGTTTCTTAAAATAGCTTCACCCTTCTTTGTTCTCTCTCTCTCGCTCTTCACAATCGGTTTTTTTATCGAACCATATCCTCAAATCCCACACATTATTTATCTTGTTCTTCTTTGACGTCACGCACTTTCCAGGTATTTTCGCTTTAAAAATTAACAAGATAAGCAAAACCAGACCAACGTGCGTGGTAGCTCAGTACGAATTTTGTGGAGCGTACACTACAATTAATTCTTTTTACTTGGATGCTTTGTCCACACTCCATGACCACTTTATCGACGTAATTTCAAACGTGATAATAGTTAAAAACTTTTAAATAGACGCTAGCCAACCCTTAGTTTTCATTATTTTCTTTGCTATCTTAAATCATCTTTTATATTACGCAGCTCGACATGAGCTTGCATGCATCCATCCATATTAACCTCGTCTAATATTCTGTTAACTTTGCAAGTTCACAAACAATAATCCACTATATTAGCAGTGCCACTAACCACTTCTATCACATCAGTCGTCGTCGTCATCATCATCATCATAATCAAACCATCTTTTTTCAATACTGATTTATAACTGGTCAAACCAGTATCAACTTCATTTTGCACATAAAATAATAATTCTTATTTTTTCCTTTAAAATATTAGCTGCTTTCATAAAGGAACAGGATAATAAAAGTCAGGGCAATGGTGGTAATACATCAGGATGCTAACTCAATAGTGCAACTGAAAGACAACAGCAGTACCCTTTTTCTTCGCAGTCAACGTTAGCAGAAGTAATAAAAATAATATAGAATTAAGATTATCGTACAAGTTAAGAAACGACATCAGATCAAAATCCAATGAAATATAGCAGCAGCAGCAGCGATTGTTGGCATTGTAAATATTTTGTTTAATGGTCGCACATTATTTTATTTCATGCTCAGGAAATTTTTGATAGTATGCATGCATTAATAATAATCTGTTGTTTGCCATCTTAATCTCATGAATGATATGACACCGGCACCAGCATGAATATTACGCTCGCTTTAAATGACAATGATAATTATAGATATGTATATGCATAGCCTTTAGCATGGACATCAAGATCGTTAGGATGTGATTTGATGTACGGAGAAATACAGAGTCGCATGGCAGTTATACGACAGTAGTATCATTTTTGACAAAAAAAGATAAAATTATGTATTATTATTTTATTGAACTTTTCTCGTGAGTTAGGATTTCGTTTAAAGGATCTCTTGTTGTAGCTTCTAAAACTGCTTTAAATGTCCGTCTGTCTGTTTTTATTAGAATTGCATTAAAAGTAAAATGAAACGGTACATTTTTAAATATTGATTAGTTGTTTTTATTTACTCTTAAAAATTATCTTTGTACATACAGTAAAATATACAGGAAACCGTATATAAACTTTACATAAACGTACATAC
The DNA here is from genome assembly GCA_027743785.1 of Sinhomidia bicolor. Classification (NCBI taxonomy): domain Eukaryota; kingdom Metazoa; phylum Arthropoda; class Collembola; order Entomobryomorpha; family Entomobryidae; genus Sinhomidia; species Sinhomidia bicolor. The sequence goes on from JAHZMT010005104.1 coordinate 2,838, forward strand.
TTTTTTAAAGAAATATTTGTCAAAATTAAATTAGAAACAAGTAATTACCCAAAGATTTTAGTAGCTAGTAGCAATAAGAGAAACTATTTATTAGAGTGACTGTGATTTTTATTTTTATTTTGAAGAAGTTCAAGAAAATGAAAATCGTATCTACATACTTATGTCTGTGTATATTTCAGTTTCATTAAAATTAATATAAAGTTTGAGAAACTGCGGAATCACGATCTAAAAAAAATTACTGTTCCCAAAATTGGTGAAAGTGACCTTAGCATCATGATCCGTGTCTTTTTCTTCATTTTGAAGGTCGTGTTCTGAGAAGACATATTTTATCTATCTGCACCCATATTATCAAAACTCATTACTTTAATACACCGTTTTCCTGAAAAATTACAATCACAGTATTATGCCGTATAATAATACCTAATAATAAGGTATTACAAAGACAAAGTTTAAAAAGCTATACACCTCAAGTTTGAAAAAGATGGCAACAAGTGGTTAGAATCATGATTTCGTAAACACATAAATGCGCTTGACATACCAAAAGCCATCGCTGCAGCTATAGGCTACCATATCATCATCATTATCATCTTAACGCTTACCATAATACCGATTACGGCATTTTACTTGCACGTTTATCCTATTCATTAATATTATATCCTATGTTGCTGCTACTAGAATGATAAAAAAATATATTATTATTATTTCTTTTTTCAATTCTTTATTTTTTTTATTCAAAAAAATACGTAGGCTAAATAAGGAAAAGGTTGGGCTTGTCGTCTGTACTTGCTTCCCCCAACGCATCACAATCCACCACCCCTTCCCCCTTTTACAAACAGCAGCGTATTTACTCTGAGTCAAATTCAGCAGTTTTCCCCACCACCGTCACCATCACCATAACAATTTTTCAGCGTTGCAATCTCAAGGGAAAAGTGGGTCATATACAACACTCATACTTTAAGCAACTAACTAACTTGCTTGCTCCCGCACCACAACATCATCATAGCAGCAGCACCACCATACCACCGTCACCGTCGTCAAATCAAGCAAAAGTAAGGCTTAAAATGTTTTAAGACAGGAATAATAATACTCACCTTAAGCTCCATTACCCAAACTCATGCTTTTCTTTGTAAAACTTAATAAGTTGCAATATTATATGATCATGATTATACTTATGATGATGCTGATGCTAAAATATATTATACGAATATCATCATCATCATCATCAACAATGCTCGTATTATAGTAACGTGCTTTGCCTTTGTACTCACCAATTCAGGTAAAAATAATATAACATTATATTAGCATTTTAGCACGGCACTACAGCAAAATTCAATAGGAATGCTGCTGCTGCTGCTGTTGCTGCTGCTACCACACCAGTACTGCTGCTGCAAGGAGGCCTCTCTCAATCTCTCTCGCACAAAAATTAAATCCTTACTGCCTGCAATACTCTTGCATGATGCGAGGATAGTGACGAGAAGCACGGAATCAGGTTCGTTTCAGTAAGTGAGTAACCACGACACAGACAACAAGGATAAAGGCACGCATGCTGCTTAGAAGCAAAAAAGCTGCATATTATTAAAATTGAAAAAAAATCGCGTAACAGAGAATAATAAATACCTATAACCCTTTAAAAAAACTCTTCTGCTGTATACACACATACACACGAGAAGTGAGCTAGAAAACCCTTTACCCGTTCCTCCGTCCTTTGAAAAGATAGTTTATTGGAATAGCTTCTTATTCTAGTAGTACAAGTCGTGGGTGACCTTCAGCAATTGTCAATTTTTTTAAAACAAGAAAAAAGTGAACAATTGGAAATAGAATCTTGTGCGTGAGATATACAAAGTGACTCATTTGTTTAATATATAACAAAAAGCATTTTACTTTACTGCTATTGAAATCAAACATTTCATTTAAATCAGTTTTTTATTTGAAAAAAATACGCCAAACTTGGAAAAGAAAAGGATCATGTTGTCAAACGGATTTTCGGCATCAAGGGAGAATTTTCTAAAAATTAAGGTAAGCTTGAAAAAAAATTAATTCTTAATTCATTTATTTTTACAAAAGAATCGCTGTCCTCACTCCACTGCATTTTTTTATCTGCTAAAAACCACAAAAGTTTATCGAATACTGACTGACCATACAACTGCCAAGTTAACAAAATGAACAAAGAATATTTATTATAATTTTATATCAGTCAGTAGGTTTAAAGGTATTATATCAGAAAAAAGAAGAGTAACATTAAACTGTGATTTGTCCGCCAGTAATCATCATCTTCATTCATATTGCTGTGTCGGTCATCCAAACTATAAAAAAATACATACTCCCCCTTTTTTACATTTACATTAACTGCAACTACCACTACTTCTAAATCTCTAGTTCTTTTTTTCATACCTATTAAAATTTCACTTTAAAACATTAAAAACATTCAACTCAGCCCAGCAACAATAATTTTCAATTTGTACGCCTTCATCTTCTTAAAAACAATATTATTTTGTTTTTGTCTTTGTCAAAATATAGGCAAACAAAAAAAGTTGCCTTGGTGTCAGTGGTGGTGGTCGTGGTGATGGCAGTCAGTCACCCAAACCCAGCTTTCTTTTTTCTCTCTCTGTATGTATGTATCTATCTCACTTATTACTACACACACCTGAAAAGTCTGCAAACTTCTCTCCGTTCATTTTTTTTACCTTACCTATCATCAACATCATCATCATCCTCATCTCAAGTCAAGCAAGCTAGAAGAGAGCCAGAGAGCTCTAGCAGTTTTCTTTCTTTCTTTTATGGATCCACCCACCATCACCACCATTAAAAACCCGAACTCATCATATATCATACTAAGAAGACGAAGAAAAAAAAAGTTTATTAGCAATTTTTTTTTTCTCCTTTAGAAAAAAATACAGTCGAATAGGCAAAAATGGATGAGAGGGAGCGAGAGAGAGAGTACAGTAACGAAATCAGGTTTTTAAATATTTTTCCTCACCAGATATTTCAGTTCACCTCAGAGGCCTAAAAGGTCCTTTTCATCAGTTTTCTTAAGTTGTATTTTCTTCTTCTTGTATGTACATTTCCATCCTCTTCACTATTTACTACTACTACTACATTGTAGTTTGCTGCTGCATTGCATGATGATGATTATTATTACATAGGTATAACTATATTATGATGGGCAATAAATGAATGAAATGATGATGAGCATGAATAGTTTGCAGTAATAACGATAATCTATAATCTTCTTCTTCTTCGTTTTCATAGTCATCAGCTCATCAAATATTTTGTTGATAAGCAAAATATTACAATATTCCTTTGAAAAGCCTTTCCTGTTTGCACTTTGCCACTTGGCTTATTGTAGTGATAATAAAAATGGAAATGTAGACGAGGTATATAATAATAATAATAATAATTGTAATAATACGCATTAATTTTTCGATTAAGCTATGCTGTAATAATAGCATCTAAAATGATGCACATATCGTTATCTCTCTTTCCACTACGATTTAAATTCTAAAAAAAGATTAAAAATACACGCATATAATATACAATAAATAAAGTACATGATGATGATGATGATGATGATATTGTCTCTTCTTAAGTTAAGGTGCACTCTCAGTGTGCAGTACAGCACTCCTTGTTGCCCGTGCATTACTAATAATCTTATAAATATTGAGTAAAACAACGTAAATGATAATAATGAACAAGATTATTATTACGTTGTTGTGTCGTGATGATGATGATGATGATGATCATGGTGATGAATCTGATCAACTTTCCCAAAAAAATATGCATAACATCGCAAGCAACATCGTAGAGTTATGCATAGGTACAAAGTGGTATACTCTTGTAGTTTTTAGCAAAATTGCAATCTGTACACTGTACTATATATACTATTGTACTACTACTACTTCTACCCCTTCAGCATAAAATTTACAACAAGTAGTGCTCTGGTATCACGGTAGTGTAGTAATAATAAGAATATTATAAAGTCATAGTTAGTGAGTGAGGAAAAAAAGAGAAATCGCACATTTGGTAGGTACAGCGAGCTTTGAAGAAACAGGGACGTTAAAGAAAAGGACGACATGACTGATGATAATGACTAAGAGGAATGGAATGAATGTTGTTGTGTGCTTGTGTATTGATACGTGAATATTACATGATACCATTTACTACCTTCAGAATAATAATAATAATAAAAATAATAAATAACTTTTCAACAATGTAGTAGCAAATGCAAGCAAGCAAGCAAACGACTGCTAAGAGTATTGAAAAGAAAAGGACTACTTGACTTGTTGACTTTATATAGTTCTGCTACTACTGCTGCTGATGCTCATCTTCGATCCTCTTATTTTGCAAATATAAGTTTTTTTTCAATGTAACAGCAACATTTTAGTTTTTTTGCTATTTATTTTTGTGAGTCAGCTAGAAGTATAGTAGTTGTAGTAGGAGTGAGCAGTGGAAGATAGTATATGCAAATTAGTGTACAGATTGAATAGACATAAACTGCCTAAAGATTTCATATAGTTTGTAAGGTAGAGAGAGATATGCTGAAGCATTTTAAAAAAAATATAGGAGAGATTTTTGCTTTAAAAAAATTACATAGAAACAAATAGTAGCACCACTAATAGCTCTATAATATGCATACTCACCAATTTGAATCACCATCGTCGTCGTCAGTCACATACAGACACACATTTATTTGTGCAGAGTCACCTCACCGAGCACAGAGATTTCTTCTTGTTCATATTACTTGTTATTATTATTACTATGATTATTTTCATCATCATCATCATGTTCATTTTTTAAAGCAAAAAGAAGATGGTCGCGGTAAGTACAGCGCAAAATATAAACAAGCACGTTTTCTTTAGCCTTCACTGCCAGCACCATCGCCACCATCGTGATCACCAGTCAAACAAGCCTGTTCACTGTAAAAAGTTGCCTGGCCAGTTTTGCAAAATTGTATTTTGAATCTTTGTCGTCGTCGTCGTCTTCTTTTCAATAACGATATAATAATAATAATAATAATAGTGTATGCATATTGCTGTTGTTGTTGAGGAGATGAGCTGAAGCGAGATTTGTGATTTACTACGCCTACCAATGACGATTCTCTCTCTGAAAAAGCAACGAAGCATACTTACAACAGCGCATACAACAACAACAACAACAACAGGTAGATAGGTAGTACTCATTTACTCTAGGTACATGCATACACATGCAAGCAAGCAATGACGATGATCATGATTGAATTCTAGGCCAGATACTGCTGGAGGGGATGAAAATTCCCCAGCAAAAAGATCGCAACAATTTAAGCAAGTCGAGCTAAGCAGCAAAGTCAGTACTACTGTTGTTGTTACTGCGCAAAAACGCTGATACAACAATGAATAGCGAGAGAGTGTCTTCTTTTTTTTACACGGACCAAACAAGTCGTCGTCACTGCTCAAAATTTTGCACAGCAAGAAGTCTGCCTCCTCTCTCTCTCTCTCGTTATCATTTTTATCTACAACTTTGATCACACAACCAAACAACTCTACTACCACCACCACCAACTTGAGTCTTCTGCACATTAACGTCGTCGTCGTCGTCATTTTCATATTACCTTAAAGGGAAAAACTGTGTACGCGGCAATGTTTGTGCATGCATGTTATATGCACTCTCTTTTGCTACATTGTTTGCCGTATACCTCAAAAACCCCATATTATTATATACCACGATGTTGAACATGGTTTTCATCATGAATGCATACACATTTCATATACATATACCTGATCATCATCAAATGGTCAAAAACTATGGTGGTGGTGATGATGATGATGGTGATGGTGAGAAGGCCAGATGATAATAATGACAGGAAAAAACCAGTCTAAAAAATCTGAGTTGGAATGCGACGACAAATATCGAGAGAGAGAGAGAGAGCATGCAAAAAAAGCCAAAGATTGTAAAAAAAACTGTTCATGTGTTGTCGATGCACATGATGTTATATATTTTTTACTGTGCAAAAAGATAATCTTTACATGTATTCTTACTACTTTGTATGGCCATTACTATTATTGCAATGACTTACAGTAGATATTATTATTATTATTTGGCTGTTGTTAACCAAAGTATTGTTGCTGTTACTGTTGCTGCTGCTGCTACATAAAAGTAGAGAAACAAAATCATGGCAGTTTGGTTGCTAATAATAATAAGTATGGTATATTATATAGCATTTCACTAGTAGTCAATATTATACAGAGGCACCATCAAAATGAATTTATTTATTATGCTGGTATTTATAATGTTATTATTATTTTACCATATTAACTACTTGACTCGAAATAAACATTTTGTACTTCATCTTTAGACTTTAGACTGCCATTCCTAACATTTCAAGTACATGTACATATCTAGATACACGTATAACAACTTGACTTACGATTAGTGCTGAAACACAAAAAATTAACAGTCAAATTTGACTGTATGCATTTATCTCGAGGAAAAGAGAGAGAGAGAGAGCAGTAAAGTAACTAACCTGTTCAGTTTATATAAAGAAATTCTATTTTTTTTCACTCTGCCCTTATCTTTTTTTTCTTCTCATCTCATTTTTGCTGATGAAATATGCAGGGAAACAAACAGGCATGCATTGTCTGCATGATGATGATGAATGCTGCTGCATCGTAATTTTTGTTTCTTCAGTAATTACTATTATGTAAAACTGTAGTATACTCTGTATTCCTTCTACATTTTATCCCAGACAAAAACCGAAGAAATTATATCATACGCTGTCTTTGGTCACGCCATGCCATGTCATGTCATAGGTCACTTGATACAGCAAAAGATATATACTTACGACGTGGCGCCACCAGCAAAAAAACAGCTTATCAGCAGGGGTCTACATAATGATAATTTACAAGAAGGAAAAAATACTTTTAAAAAAGCGAATGTATTTTTTTTCATCTAGAGCACACTGTAAATTAATGATGGCTGATGAATAGAATTGGTTTGATGATGATAATGAAATGGAACGCAGAGCTTCAATTTCTGCTGAGACGACCAAGACCAAGTCCAAGCTTGCTGCTGCGCTTATAGTCTGATAATAAAAGAAGAGTGAGTACATAGTACTTACTTGTTAGCAGCACAGCATCAAAGAAAATAATGTAAATGTCAAGAAGTACAAAACGCGTGACACCACAACCGTACCACTATAATGAAAAGGAGGATAAAGAGATTTTCATTTTACTTTTAGCATGCTCGTTCTTCCTCCCTTTTTTTGTTGTTACATCAATTCAATCAATATACGCTGCTGCTATGCTGCTGGCAGGCAGTTTTAACTTATTTTTTTTGTATCAGTAGCCAAATAGACAATGGCTGACGATTAGTTCTGGCTGATCAGTCAGCCTCTATTATTATTACATTGGAATTGAACAATAAATAAAAATGGCTTCAATTTTTATTACACATGTTGCGCCTTTTGTTCAATCGAGACATTTTAAATAGCTGCAAAATACACACAAACCTCGTACCTACCTACGAAACTACCTACCTACTATCTATTGAATAATATAATGGCTAAATACGGCAACATTATTACATGTTGTGTGCTTGGCTATTGATAAGAACCAAGAGAGAGAGAGAGATGATGATGAAGAAGAAAAGAGTGAAAACTATTGATTGTGTCTGCCGCTCCTGTCAATCAATCTTGTAATATCAAATCACACGACACACATCACCTCATTCACTTGCTAGCAGCAACAGCAGCGCACAGCCAACTCAATGCGCGTCCCTCTCTTACAAGTCAAGTCAAAGTCAGCAGTAATAAAAGTAGTTTTGAAGTGATAAAAATAAAATGGGGAATTGATTGGTGAAGTGAGTGAAGAAGAAGAAGAAGACGAAGAGCTCGTGTCAAAAAGTATCATTGCTTTATTTTATGGTGCTATAATATGTAATCTAGTAAAAGTGGTAGAGTGGCTAAAATTGCGTGGAGATGTCCTTTTTCAAGAAGAGACATACCACTGTATCTACTGCCATTTGTAATTTGCCACGTAACATTATTGACTATATAGATGTTTATATGCACTGCTCACTAAAAATGTTCAATTCCACAATTTATAGTGGTGGTAAATTATCTCTCTCTCTCTGCTGCTGCTGCTGCTCTATTCTCTGCCCTTCTTTTTAAAAAGTTGCACTAACACTCAAGTGTGAGTAAACAAGAAGAAAAGCAAATATAATAGTATAAAGAGCATTCAAAAATACAGACAAAAAGTTAGTAATAATAATAGTAATAATGGTATTTAATGACTGGCTGTGAATGAAGTTGGGAATTATGGAGAAAAGAAAGAGGCAATGTGAATGGTATACTACTACTAATATGAGTACACGTCAGTCCGTCAATCGAGTTTCAAGCGGTTTTTTGGTATTTTAACCAAAGAAATGAATAGAAAGAGGTGGAAAAATGAGAGAAAAGATAGGCATAAATTAGTACTCTTTCTCGCTAGAATATATATACATTATACATATATTTTTTTGTGTGTCTAAGCTTTCCATGATCAATTCCATTCATGTCACGTAACACATATATTATTCCAACAACATCGCCAACAAAAGACAAGATAAATGTAAAGAAGGCTAAATACCGTCATTTTTAAGCTACTTACCTGCTATTTGTTCACCTGTCAGAATAATTTGTATCTGTCCTGGACGCATTACAGAAGAAGGAAAAAACCGTTATCTTCCTTTTCCACACTGACAGGGAAACAAATAAGATGGCAAAAGAGTTACTGATAAAAACAAATAGTAATCATTATAAGCATCATCATCTCATCATCATCTTCAAATCGACAGAGTACCTCAGTGTATTTTTAGTTTTTATTTATTTTTTCAAACATTGTCCTTCCAATTTACGTGATAAAACCTTTAAAAAAATTTGGAGCGTGTCTGTTTGCCGAATACACGTAATAATATCAGGGGTAAAATCTGGTCGTAAAATTTTATTAAATCCCTGCATACACAACTTTTGCATTTAATGATGATGACCATTCTATATTCCGTATCCTGTCGCGTTTTATAAGGGCATGTTGTGGATGCCGCCGTTTTATTAAAGGATCACACTATCCATAAATATATCGACAGAGACGACAACAATGACGACGGGGCAAAAGTGCTATGTAGTATAACAATTAAGTGTACATAAAACGAAAAAAGGTGTGGAAAAGGACAAAATCCGTCACTTGTTTGTCTGTCCGTCATCATCATAGGCCACAGCACCGTCAAAACCAATGCCCAAGCTCTATCATCATCACCATCGAAAAATCAAAAAAAAAAAGAAGTTTACTCCTAATCCTTTTCGCATTGACCATTATTATTACATATCATCATTCATATCATAGCACATTATTCATAAGATCCACACAAAAGTGGCAAACAAACAGAAAAAATAAAGGAGAGAATGACAGGCGACGACGAGAGAGTGTGAAAATTTTGAAAAAATGATGGAGAATGAAACAAGTTTTTCTTCGAGTTACCTGCCCATTATGCCAGCTATCAAAGTTATATATGTAGCAATAATAATAATAATAATAGTAATATAATAATAATAATAATAAGACTTGCTCATGCTTATAGGCATTTTGCACTGATTGACTTTGTCTTCTGTTCCTGTTGTTGTTGTTGTTGATTCTCATTGTCACCATTATATGGGATGGTGTGCAGTCTAATTTTATGGTTTAAAAGGGTAAAAGCGTCGCGGTCACTTTCAGGCTTCAATGCCTCGGCTGATATTATATTATATAAAAGAGATATTATATTGCATTGTACTACAACAATGCAAAAGACAATATAATATAATGTTATTCATAGAGTCAAATGAAAAGCAGGTAAAAACGCCGAAAAAATGTAAAGAAAAGGCTGACATAGTCAGTAAAGTAGTAGTGCTTCGTGCTGTTAGAGTGAGTGCCACTATTACGAAATAAAATTGTAGCAGCAGCAATGAATAGAATAATCTCTCTGTCTCAATTTATCTGTTGTCTGCCTCCTTTTTATTTTTGTCCTTGATGTTTTTACCTGTTCTGATTGATTCTCTGATATTGATACTACTACTACGACTACTGCATAATTGTATCATTATTGCGTATCCAAGCTCACTCTACCCAATTCACTTTACTTGCTTGTGCTACGAAGATGGCTTTTTCCCTGGATGATTTTTTTTCTTCTTTTGGATGCCATATCTTTTCAACCGCAGAAAACAAGGGGAAAAAATTTGGTCGATTTTATTTTACGAGGGCGACCAGGTTGACTTTTATGTGGAAATCGTCACATCATCGTCGTCGTCATCATCATCGTTGTCAGTAGTAACAGAGCTGATATGAGCCTACTTACTTTGCTATATACGTGTACTCGCTTTTTTCTTTCTATTCTTTTCACTGTTACGCAATTACAAGATTTTTTCAATGAAAATTCAAACATTCAAGTACCTTGCTACTACTACTACTACAAGCCATACTAATAGTATAGAATGAAAAATCAATCAGATTTATAAACAGCAAAAAGAGATACATTACTTGTTTCAGTACCAGTACATGTACAGCGTAAAAGACGCTGCGAGAAAGGAAAAAAAAATCCCATTTTTTTTCTTTTTTCACTGGCTGGCCATCTAAAAATATTTGAGGAGGAGTAGGAGGATACATTATATCAAAGTGGAATGTTCACTCGTTTCAAAACCCCATCTGTAGCATATATTGTTTTATATTTTTTATATTTAAAAAAACAATAATATTTTAACCACGTACCAACAACTTGCATACGTAAGCCAATTAGACAACAATTTATTACATAGCATGTGAATTCAGAGAAGTAGTTAAAAATATTTAATATTATTAGATGTAATAAAAGCCGAGCAGCGCGAGATGAAAAAAAAAAGGAAAGAGATAATTGGTGTGATAGAAAATATAGCGAAACATGACGCTTTACGTTTTATAATAATAATAATAATAATAACTAACTATCTGTCAGTTTACTATTAGGTAGGCAGTAGATATACAGAGATAAGTAGATAGTTAGTAAGCTAGAGCTGAGTCGGTGTTCATGATGTGGTACTACACACTGCCATGTCTAACTCTGACTGACTGACGTCAGTAATTCAATTGTTTAACTTACAGTCAGATTGAAATTGCGAGTGAGTTAGAGAGAGAGAGAGGGAGAGGTATATAATAGTGTGAGATAAGTAGAGATATAGATGGATGAAAAGATGAAAGTGGTCGCTTGTATTTAAAATAACATACTAGGTATAACTATTATTATTATTACTATAACTATACCACCGTGATGATAAGATGAATATTACGTGTTTGCCATTTTTCAAATTGCGCCTCAGTTACTACACTTTATATGCGCTATACCTGTTGCTATTAATAGACTGATAACTTGGATAAAGGATATTATAATTATTTAATGCAGTTTATGTTTTATAGGAGCAAGAAAAATGATATTGATATGATATATGCCTTGTTGTACACTGATTGCTGATGATGACGAATTATTTGTTGTTAATGGTTATTTACTTTTTTATGTGATTTTTTTATCAACATGCACGAACAATCTGTCTGGGTACAAATTTCTACTAGTAGTGTGTGTTCAAGTAAATACATTTAATAAATGATGACGCAGTAGTGGTAGTGGTAACAAATGGCAAATCTATGCTACTATGCGCTTCTACTACTACTACTACTACTACTACTACTACTACATTCCACGGCTTATATATTTTATTTACACTCTGAACTAAAAACATTTCAATGGCCATCATCATATCACCACTACCACAACTCAACAGTTCTCTCTTGTTAATTTTTATTAATTGTTTTGTTTGCAAAGTTTGAATTTCTACCGTTAGCACTTAGCCAAACCACCCCCACCACCACCAACAACATTATCCCAGTTAGGTAAATTATTTATGCTAATAATATTTATAATTGTCATATAAAAGATTGGTTTCGAAAGAGGAAAAACCAAGTTGCTGCTGCTGTGTGCTCAATTCAATTTACCACTCACCACTACACGACAGTGACCACAAACAATCGTCATCGTCACCACCACCACCACCACAACTTGTTCACTATAACATTAGCAAACATTGTAGAAGAGATATACATAGATAACATTTTTCTATAGTTTTGCTTCCCTATAGCATCACAACACGTTAACTAGTCAAGTATATTATACGCTTTATACTAAATAGTTAGGGCATTTTAGCTTATACAATTTTTAACCATTGTTGGTGCACACAGCACAATCAATAATGGAATGTAGTATGACAAAAATGGGGAAGGGGTGAGAGAATGGGAAAATCCTGCTTAAATTATGCCATCAAAATAAATTATTCTCAGTTAAGTAATAAGATTCACTGAATTGAAACATAAAAACTGCAAATATTTACGAGAGAAAAAAACATACATAATTGACTCAGTGATGTATTCATTTGAGTATATTATTATTATTGTACAAATAGACACAGCTCTCTTTTCTACGCGTAAAAAGCTTGCAAAAAAATTAAAATTGCCAGAGCTATACATATGACTGAAATATTTTCTAGCAATAATGCTAGAAACTGATAATTTAATATGGTGGTGATCTGCTGGCGATTGGTGATATATTTTCTAGAGTAACGAAACCAAAAATAGCCACGAAGAAAAAATCAAGTCATGGCATGCTGCTTCTGTTGCTGTTGCTGCTGCTGCTGCTGCTGCTACATCACATGAAACATTGATATTGCCTATGCATGATTTGATCTACAGTCAAATCACACAAAAGTACCACTACTGCGACTACAACAGCAGCAGCCACAGTAACAACAATCTTTTTCCGCGTTAATAAACCTCTCAAAAATATAAAAATTCTCCTTCTTTGAAACGCAGTAAAACATCTTTGCTACAACTCTTACATAACTTTGTTTCTTGTGTGTAGAAAGAAATAATAATAAATAGATATGCAATAATATATATATTTGCTGCTGATTGACTGACTGACTGTTTTGTGAGCAAGTGAAAAATAAGGAAACACGTTTGTGCTTAATACTGAGTGAGCAACACAAGTCACGTAATAAATAAAATGAAACAGGTAAGCAGCAGCAGCAGCCAATAAAATCGATGGAAAAAAAATGTTGGACATAAATTGCAAGCGAGAAAAGAGATAAGAAAGATTTAGTAAAAAATATTTATTATTACGATTCTCTGAATCTCTTTCTTGGTCGACTTTAACAGATGAGTCGAGTGTTTATTGGTAAGGAGAAAAAACGCCATAAGAACAGTTTAACATTTTGAAAAAAAGAAAACGCCCTTGTCTTGTCATCCAAAAAAAGAATATATAAATATTTCTTATGGTGGTGACCTGACGACAACGTGAGACACATTATTAATAAAAAGGTATGCATGATAATTTTAACAAATATGAAAGTCAACATTTTTTTAGCAATTCTGTATTTATTATAATCGTTGTCGCATGACCATTATATAAGATTTATTTTTATTTTTTGGAAAAGGGTAGAAAAAATTGTCTTTGGTCCAGTCATTGTAATAACAATTATATAAATATTAGGCATACTTACAGGGTGACATGTTCATATTATACTATTATTATATTACGCATTAAAATGAAGATGACATTGTTCGTAGCCATGAAATTCTTGAGTGGGTCTTAGAAAAAATGATGAGTTAAGTAATAAGCAGAAGAAGAAACAAGTGAGTCAGGTTGATTTTAAAAATTGTGCAATTACAGAAAAGAATGCTATTAGTTTTAATTGTTCTTGCTACTTCATTGTTTGCGGAGATGGTGACGTTTACAAAAAACATGATATGACAATAAGTCGAATGGCAGCCCTTTAAGGGAGTCAGTCACGTAAAACATGACATACAATGCAACACAAAGAAAGAGCCAACAAAACTGGCGTAGTCATCAGCAGCCAGAACACTCATATTAATCCTCAAATTGACCACACAACAATTGCAATTTTTGTAAAAAGATTTCACTTTTTCTGGGAAATACTCGTACGACAATGTAACGTTGTTGCGTTGGTTGCTTGTCACGTTACCAGTCAACAAAGTGCTCTTGCACAATGGCCACCACCACCACCATCATCGCACTTCCACCTTCACCGTCATCATCTCTCTCTCTCTCTCTCATATTTCTCGCCTAACTGTAAAAAACCACATTGCAACGAGCTACTCAACTAGCTCAGCAAAAGCAGCAGCAGCGGTTGTATTGTTGTAGCATTTGAGTAAAAAGAATTTTTTAATGATGACGACGACGATGATGATAATAATATTTATTGTAGTGGTTGGCTGAATGAATGGTGGTTGTAATATATGTATGTTGACGATGATGGAAGTTCAAGTGGTGGCTGCGGCGGTGGTAATCAGTCAGTATGTCGTATTTTGTATTTCAACGTAATAGGAAATTACTGATTCTAAACTCAACAATTGCTGAGGTAGCTAAATGGCAAAATGGTACTTGAATTTTATTTTCCTTCGTAATTTTGTATACTACCAGCACTGCACCATCATCAAGTGTATACCACCTCCCCTCTTGGTTTTTTTTGTGTTTTGTATTATTCACTCAGTAGTAAAAACACTTGAGCCAATAAAAGTTTAAGATATTATTATTATTATTATTATGCGAGGCATGCAATGAGCAACCACCTCCAACAAAAATTACTTGTAACAAGAAAAAAATAAATTATTATTATTATAATTCTTATAGGAGCATGCATAATGCACGTATATAGAGAGAGGCTGTGCATAATGTAATGTGCTCTGCTCAAACAGACATTGTTGAGACGTGAGAGGTTTTCTGTGAATGAATTGGTGCGATGATGATGATGATGACGATGAGTGAGTGAGTACCACTTTTACTACTACGACTACTGATGCTGCAAATAATAAAATGCTAAATGAGATTGAGAGCTTAGGTAACTTGCTAGGTGGTATAGTTCTTGCGTTTGTGTACAATCTATTATGAGGTTAGTTGAGGCTCATTTGTGAGTGTAAGGTTTAATGGAAAAATTTTCCTCTAGAGATTTGAGTCAAGTCAGATTTATGGTGGTGGTGGTGCGCTGAGCTGTGTGCGAGCAGAAAAATGGAAATGAGCTTTTAGACGAGACAAAGATTAAACTGTGGGAGCAGTAGTCAAATGTAACTTGAGTGAGTAGCTTAAGCTGTTAGAGCGTGCCGACTCGCGTTGCTATTATACTACGCTAGATTATCATTTTATACACACATCCATCCATGCGACATTATTTTTTTTTTCATCTTAAAATCCTACTGCTTCTTCTTCTTCTTCTTCTTACCTGTTGTTGGAATAAATTACTAGTAAAGTGCAAAGTGCCCACAAACATAACGTATTTTTAACATATTTTTATTGCTCAAAAAGTGTATTTTTATTTTTAAATGTTTAGCGTAATTTATATGCTATTTGTATCTCGAGTGCAACGTGTATAGTAATAAATTTTGTCTTTGTTAGAAAAATATTGTAATATTTTAAGAGAAACGCAATTATGAGTGTCCACTATTGCAATTACCAGGTAAAAATGTGTTTTTTTTGTATGTGGGCATGTATGTAGTGGAGAAAGAAGACAGACGACGACAAGTTATGGCGGGGGCGCGACGAGACTGATATTAATTGAGAAATGATGTAATAGGTAATTATAATACATTTATATATTGTTTTTCTGTGTTTGTGATAATTACAGATGGAAGAGCAGACGGTTCCTTCCGCCGGTTTCAGTCCTCAGCCAGAGTATATGACTGGTGGGGGTACTGACTCTTCATCTTACTATGTGAACGGTGTAGTCCACCTTCAGCCACCACAACAGCAACAAATGCATCATCAACATCATCCACAACAACAACATCAGCATCATCATCAGAACCCTGCACCCAACAATCCCACATCATTAAGTGGAGGAAATGCTGCTGCCGCTTGTTACGATTACAACACGAGCTTTGACACTTTCGATTTGTCTCTGCTGGGCGACTCGTACGAGGACCGAGACATGGCCACTGTGCCCTCTCCTTCAGCATCATGCTGGTCTCCACTTGGACCCATGGAGCCAAACACATGGCAGCACATGTCTTTTTACGCAGCGAGCCCACCCGAACCCCGGGCTTTCTCTCCAGACTGCAAGTCGAGTCTGCAACAATGCAATAATAACAACAACAATGCAGGTGCTCCATCATCACCACAACAGCAACAAGTTTTGGATAACACAAACACATCACTTTCTAATAGTAACAGCAACAACAGTGACGACGCCAATCTTACTCATCATCATCATCAGCAACAACAACACAACAACACTTTGTTGAGACAGTGCCTTGAGGACAACACTTTCATTGAAAAGTGCAACTTTAAACCTTTGGATTTGCCCATTACAGCCCTTCTATCGTCAAACGATGCGGCGGCGGCTGCTGCTAACATGGTAAGTTTAAGTGCAATTTACATCTCTCTCTTCAATTTTTGTTGCAACATTTTCCTCCTTGGAGTTTCCCGTACAGTTTTAGTCATTGTGTGCTTCGTGCCATTTTTACAAGATTACAAGTTGGAGTCAAGCAAAAAGTCAAACAATAAGATGTTAGAATAATAGGTATCAAGAGAGAGAGAGAGAGAAGAGCCATACTACAGTAGTCACTAGCAAGTAGTTAATCCCTTCATTGTTTAGTTGGAATGCAGAAACCATCTCTACTACTTAATAATAATAATAATAATAATAATCCAAGTACTGTGCTGTTTCATACAGCAAGTTTGCATGCTTAATGCATTGTTGCAAGCTTCCTTGCACTCAAAGTTAAAAACCGAAACAATTGTGATGAGCTCATCATCATCACCATTACCACCACCATCCTTCATCTTGTTCGATATCCATTTTTGATTTTTGTAAAGATGATGATGATGACTAATGACTTTTTTTTCTGAGCTACCTCCCACCAACACTCACTTTCTTTTATTACCTTTACCAAAGCCAATTTTATTATTATCATCATTTATTTTTATTATTATGTTACACACACGCAGTTAGCATAGTGGTGATAATATTTTGAAATCCCTGCAGTTCATCAGTTCACATGTGCTCGCCACAAAGTTACACAATAAACTCATATCTTGTAAGTTTGCTGCGCATCTTGTGCAGTCTCTCAGAGAGAGAGAGAAACAAAAGCAATCTTGTCATTTCTATCAAATGATAAATGAACATTTAACACAAGAATGCGGCATGACACATTTTATATTTATTATTCTAAATTTTTTTTTTCATTCTTTCATTCTTTCTGTAGGAGAACACCAGCAACGGAGCTCGAGTTCCAAGTGGTGCTACCGATGCGGTGGGTAGTGCTACGTTGGACATGAATTTAGAGCCAGTCTTCAGTCTCGCTTACGAGACAATCATTTCCGACATTCAAAATCAATGCAGGACTCTGGGCATCTCACCAGGTTTGCTTGCAATTATTATTATTATTATGAAAAATACAATTACAACATTCACAGCAATCAGCACGCAGAGCAGCGGAATTGTCATCATAATCAAAAATCATTATCCTGACTTCTTCTTCTTCATCATCATCTTCTTCTTCACTTTTCTCCTATTTGACCATATAAGGGCTCTCAGTCGATTTCACTTTTTACATACATAGGCCAATACATTCGTCATGTATAGTCAAAAACCAAGCACTAGCACCACCACCACCACCTACCTTATCTACCTACCTGCTTACCTGCCATTTGTCACGTACAAAACAAAACAGCAAACCCAAACAAAACATTTAGGTTTAACAATAAAAGCTTACAGCAACGCACACACACACACACACTCATGTAAGCAACAATGCAAAGACAGAGAGGCCCACACCACCGCCATTTAAACAGCTAGCCACCTTTCATTTCATTCATCATGTTGAATGCTTAGCTCTTCACAAAATTCAATAAAACCCCTGCAAGGTCACTATAAAAGGGCACTCGAAACCAGTCTAAATAAATACCTGATAGAATACTAAAATTTTCTTTTTTCTTCCACTTTTTCAGTCCTTCCAAAAACAAAGAAAATTCCTTTCCGTACGTACACACGACTATTTACTTTAATTTGAAATTACCTTTCATGACAAAAAACACAAAAGGCAAAAAGTCGTGTTTACTGCAATGCTCGAAAACAAAGTTCTTTATGAGTATCCGCAAAAAATGTGCACAAGTCGAGAGAGATTTTGACCTTGAGTGCGAAATGAAGATCATTCATTTATATTATTGATACACTA
This sequence comes from Sinhomidia bicolor, assembly GCA_027743785.1. NCBI lineage: Eukaryota > Metazoa > Arthropoda > Collembola > Entomobryomorpha > Entomobryidae > Sinhomidia > Sinhomidia bicolor. The sequence goes on from JAHZMT010005104.1 coordinate 21,089, forward strand.
TATAATAATACAATATTATCCAATCCAAGATGTGTGTACAGTTGGACAAATAAGGTGTGGTGGTTTTTGGTTTTGCTGTTGCTGCTGCTCGTTGGAATTTTTGGGGTTGAGAATATGAAGATTATTACATATATTGATACAAGTGGTGGCATGGCATGGCGATGGTGGTAGTGGAGGTGATATTATTGGTATGATTATTATTACTATTGCTGGCCTGGCCTGCATGTCATTGTCATAGAATATGAATGAATGAATGAACATTCAATCCAGTTTCCAATTCTTAGAATTCCCAATCTGATTTTAACAAAGCTGTGTAACAGATTGGACAGGGAGAGCGAGTGAAAAAAAACTGAAAAATATAAGCAGTAGATTTTCCAACAGTCGTCGTAAATCAGATCAGATCGCAGTGCTAAGTAGTACGACCACACGACGACTACAAACTACTTTTACACAACTGATCAGATCAGAAACATAAAAGATACAAAAGAGAATATGTATTTATTTTATATATGTACATAGTTTTTTTTCTATTGAACTTTTTCACATAACTCGTAAATGGAGTTGTGCTACTACTGATGGCGTTGAAGGTAGTTTAGGTTTTTGAAAAAAAGAGGAAGATCCGGATGAAGAATAAAATGTAAATGTACTTTATTGCATTAATTTTGGAGAAACGATGAGATGATATAGTTCTTAGACGAAATGAAATGATGATGATAATGACGCCGACGATGATGATGATGATGATGGTGATGAACGGACATCCTGGAGATGAGTTTTGATGATTTAATAATAGAAACATGATGGATGAGTGGTAGAACAATGCAAGTGCCCGCATGTCCATCATCATCATCACCACCACCGCCATGATTGCACATTGCCAGCTGCTCGGCTGCAACCGGATTTTAAAAAATCAAAGCGAAAAATGTTTCTGAAATTTTGTTGACGTAATAGGTTTATTCTGAATGTCTGATGTACTCTATTTTTTTCTATTTCACAGACCCCATGCAGTGGTCGGTTGAGAATGTTCACTCTTGGCTCTCTCACAGTTTCACAAGTTTTTCGTCAGAGAAAAGAAGTGGCTCTGTTGACACAGGCTCCTCCTCGTCTACTGCTGCACAAAGTATTCTCCGATCCCTTTGGAACATTGACGGTCAACGACTGTGCTCCTTGTCCGAGCAAGAGTTTCGTCAAAGGGATCCTCTCAACGGAGAAAAGATTTATGCAAACCTGGAACTGTTGAAAATGTGGAAGTGTACAGGTGTATCCACAGCTTCAGTGACGTCCTCCTCATCATCAGTGGTGTCCACAGTTGCACAGCCATTCGATTTTGGCCAGCTGCTTAACAGCTGTTCTCCTGCTGCTTCTGTTGGAGCTGCCTCCCCAGCACCCAGTTTCGTGCAGGATGAGCAGTCCCCAGCGAGCAATGCAGGAATTGTCGTCAAAGTCGAATTGGATGAAAATATGCAACCAATAACGCCCTTGTCTGCAGCAGCCAAGTTTTCCAATCCCAGTTCCGTCGATACAACTTCATCATCCTCGCCATCATCTGCGTCCTCCCACAGAAACTCAGATGGTAAGTTTTTTTTACTGTTGTTGTGCGGCTACAATATTACAAGCCTGTCACCACACTACTACTACTACTACTACAACTACTACCACTACTGCACCTTTCTTCATTTGCATAATAATAACAATAGTATTAAAAAAAGTTCTTCTGCTACAAAGTTTGCAAGCTCGTATAATACCAGCTTCTTCCAAGAAAACATATTATTCGCAACTTGTTTCTTCTCGCATCATCATTCCGTTCTTCATTAGCATAGTAGCATTCCCTTGGGCGTTGATTTAGAGCAGCAGAGAAGAGTATCAGATCATAAGGGAAAAAAATAACAGCGTGTTATTATTATTATTTAGTCTAAAGATTTTTTAAATATTATATCGATCGATGATACTACAATGATCACCAACATCATCATCATCGTCGTCGTCAATGGGCGTATTTATTACGCATATTTATACACAATATGTAAGATTAGGCACATCATCATACATACTGCTGCTGCTGGTTCAAATTTTTTTTGCAAAAAAATATATGGTCAACTAGCTCGACTCATCGCAATTAGCATAAAGTAATAGCAACAATAATACCGTCTTGTTTCTAAAACAAGTTTCATTTTCATAAGAAAAATATCGAAAAAAGATAAGATGATCAACATTGATCGAGTATTGGTCTGCTATTGATTTTATATACCTAGACCATTTCATTCAATATTCAATTACAATAGAAAAAATATATGCACATTTTTTTGCAATTTTTTTTCGCAGTGCTGATAAAAAACTCGGAAAAAGTTGAACTTTTTTTATGATGCTTCTTTTTTTCTTCTAAAATGTCACCGTCAAGCTACAATTGGCACGTTGATTAAACTTGCGATTACATGTTTCGTTTACATGGCTTGTTATTATTATTTTTATTAGTATCTATTTTTTTTAAAAAAAATCTAAAATCATGTTTTTCTAGTGGAACCAAAATTCTTCTTTTTTTTCTTGCCTTTTCCAAAATTTAGCTGCATCTTGTTGTCGCACACAGAAAATGTACTTTTTAAAAATAGATTGAGCTTTCAAACAACACACCACGAAAAAAAATATTTTCAGTGTGATCTTAACTTTGATCATGAAAAAGCGATTGCCTTAGGGCATCAACTTGTATTTTTTAAAAAAAAATATGAAAGATGTATATACCTACATTTGTATACAGTCGTATATACAGGCAAAGTTAGGTAATAACAGCAAAAAGCTAGATACACACACAAGAACACAAAAAAGCTAACAAAGCGTAACAATTCAAGTCTGGGGAATTTTTTTGCAAAGAAAAATAAAATTAGAAACAAAGTGAAATATTAGTAAGGCTCCAGCAAGCAAAATCACATGAAAAAAATAGATGAAATTTTTTTCCCGAAAAAAGTACCTTGTGCTTTTTCTGATCATCATCATCATCATCATCATCTCCACCACCATCATCAACATCATCTTCATCATCATGACGACGCTGATACTAAAGCACTGAACCAGAATTAATGGACAAAGCCAGTTTTAATCTGTTTCATATTATTATCATCATCATCAACAGCAAACATTACTATAGTGTGTATCCACTTGAAGAAGAAAAAAAAATATTGTTCAGGTGCTCAGCTCATGCGTTTGTTCGCAGGTGGTATCACAATCACAATAGCAAAAGGGGATCGAATCAAATAGAAAGAAGTTAAGGAAAAAAGGAGAAAACTGGCTCTTGCCTGTAAACGCTTTTGTTTCTACTCTATTCATTCTATTCACACGACAACAAAGCCAAACAAACAACCTTTCTTCTTTTCGTCTAGCAAACTGGTGAACATTGACTATACATGACTTTTCTTCTTCATCATCATGATCATCATCATTTTTTTTCAAAGGTCATCTTCAAACTTGACTTAACTTGATGATGTTGAAAAACAAGTTGAGAGAAGAGACCAAGAAACAAAAAAAACCTTAAACTAAAAAAATAGGTGTATATAAATATATGAGCAAAATGAATATATTTGAATTTCGAATCAGTAGGATTGCGCTTCACACACATGTATTTTTATAATGAAACATTTTTTACTTCTTGGTCAGCGAGAAAAAAATCTCTTTGCACAGTTTCACGCTGTGTGCTTGATCCAATCCAAAAATTAAATCCAATCTACGACCAAGATGACGACGACGACTACTACTACTACTGCTACGACGACGACCAAGAAAAAAAAGTCCTTGAAAGAGTGACTAGCTCACTCTTTAGAATTTTGCGCAGATCAACATTATTATTATTATTATTATCATCTCATCATCCAATGTATCCATACATACAGCTTGTTTTAACCTAAACCTCCCTACAACTACCGCACCACCAAGTAATAATAATTCCTCAGTTGAAAGGTTTGACTTTTAAGCGGAGACGCTGCTGCTGCTGCTACTGCCGCGCCGCTGTCTTGTATGCGTTGAGAAGTTGGATTATTAGAACTAGAACTAGTTACTCGAGAGAGGCTTTTTCGTTTTGTTTTTAGAAAAAGTTTTATTATTTTTTCCATTCTTGAAGCTTTCAAAAGGAGTCTGCTGAAAAAAAGTTTTTTCTTCCCTGCTTGTTCGTCGTTTTCCAATCTTGTTGAAGCAAACGCCTCATTTATGACAATACTACTGCTAGCTGAGTAGTAACTTGATGCTGATGATTTGATGGCCTACAGCTTACATGACTAACCAAAATCATCTATTATTACCATGATTATTATTCTTCTTCTTCTTCTAAACTGTAAAAAAGGAGAAATGTTCATTTGAACAGCAAAAAATATCTGGTTTTTCATCTTGTTCGTAGTACTACTTCTACTACTACTCCTATAATTATTACTGCTAAAGTTTATGTTGTTGATGTTGTTGTTACTGTGCTGGTGAGGAAAAACACCTGAGAAATGACACGACGACCTCGTTTTCCCCTCTCGCATTGTTGCCTTTTTGCTTGATTTGCTCACTTGGCAGGTAAAGTTGACCAAAAAAACTTGTAATTTTTGCTGTAATTTGTGGTGTAAGAAAGCCAAGAAGAAGACGAAGTAGCAAGCAGGGAATGAAAAAATGTGTGCAACCTTGCTTTGGCGATTTTTTGAAGGAGTAGTGGTAGTGGTGGTAGTCCAAGTAGTGAGAGAAGGCACTCCTTTGCTAATTTTTCGTACACACAGGTCAAATATAATAAGGCTGTTGAGCAACTATTCTACTGCGAGTGAATTAGAAGGAGAAGAATCTGCTAAATAGGTTTAGAGAGAGAGAGAGAGATGCGTACATGTAGTAGTAGTAGTATTGGTACATCATTATCATCATCATCATCATCATCATCATCATCATCATCATGAGGACGAAGACGGCATGCGTGTGTCGTATCGTGTCAGAGATGTCATCTTTTGTTGTTCTTGTTGGAATGCACGGAACTAATAATGGGTGTTTTTTTACATTTGAAAAGGAAAAGAAACGTGATACTTATGAGCTTGTATTGTAGTGTTGATGATGATGATGACAATTTATATGTTAAGTCTGGCAACAAGTTAACCTTGACAAGGAAAGCAATAAAAATGGTGGTGTGCAGACTTGAAATTTTTTTAAGCGAAGTTGCACGCAAAATAATACTCTATGAGAATAATTTTGGTAATGTTTTTTCTTGTTGTTTTTTTTCGTAGATGACGACGAAGAGGATGAAGAAGAGGACAAGTGCATGTCTGGTGGAAACAGTGGAGCTGCTGCTACGGCTGCAGTGACAGTGACAAAGGCGGGCAAGGCCTGTGGTACCAAGAAGTGGAGATTTCATAAGTGCGTTCTTCGTCATGATGGAATCCTTCAACGGATGAACTCGTTTATAAACCCTGTTGCTAAATTTTTTTAGCGTGAAAAATTACGTTACTGCAGTTTTATGCAGTGCTTACTCATTGTTAGAAACACAAAATAATTTAACGTTGATTATTTTGCTGTTTGTTATTATTAGTATAGTGTTTTTTTCTCTCCGTCCTGTGTGTCCCTTGAGGTGTTCAAGTTGGATGAGGACGTTTTTATTATTTTTTAATCTTTAGTATTTAAAACGGTAAATAAAAATATGTTATGCCGCTGCTGTTGCTGCACTACTACTACTGCACTATTTCCAAGGTTATTATTACAGCAATATATATTAGAAAATGGTTTAAAATTTAAATGATAAAAGATATAAAATATTGAGCGCCTCAAAAGGTGGGTTGTAGCCTCGCTGACGGCGAGGGGTAATAATATTATAATGTCTATGTAATGCGTACGGATAATTATTTAGAAGTAAATATTTTTTTTCACCACTGTACTCCTCCCCCCTCTCTCTCCCCTTTCTCAGTTTCCCCAGCAATTTATCTATCTAACGCAATTCTGTTTGGATAAAAGAAAAGAAATGTACAAGACAACACTGTTATGAGCTTTAACGTTACTACATTTTTAGCTATTTGTAAATTACCTTTTATGGGGAACAATAATGATAATCATTGTAATGCAACGAAAAAAGCTTAGTTTTTGCTGGTGGTTGTAGAGAACACAAGATTCTTTAAGCATTTTTTTGGAAAAAAAAACAAATAAAAAAATCACCGTCGTCGTCGTTCTGCTCAAAATACAGAGTAAAAAAATTGTAAATATGAAAACGGAAATTGTTTTTAGGTAAACTGTTATAGCAGCTAGAAACAATACAAGAATTTTTAATATAAAACCATAATAATAATAATATACGTTTCATATTATGTAACATGCATTTTGCTTGGATGCCGACGGTGAAGGTGGGATGGAATATGACAATGTTGTCATGATTTCACTGGAACAGTTGAAATTCCTTGCGGAACTTTCAGTATGTCCATTATCGGACACTCTACAACATTAAAAACTAATTTGTTTAAATGATGTACAAATTAATGGTAATCAATAAAAAACACTTTATGGAAATGAAAAGGCAATAAAAATACCCACTCGTTTCAATTTATTTATCATTTCGTCGTCATTTACTGTTGTACTTTCCAATGTCAATTAGGTCATTATGATGTCACATTTAAATATACATGTTGCATCTACTACAATCTCATAAAGTAACTTTATCAATCCACACTTACAAATAGGCAATCAATTATTATGACATACTTTACACAATGTACACAAGTTCAGTCATAACAAGACTCGAAAAATAATATTGACATGGAGCAAAACTGCATATTATAAAACAGCAAGCTCATCATGCAACGGTTATTTTTATCCATTATCATGCCGATATCCACGATGATAACCTTGAGAAGTACATACATTGACGATAAAGAATAATCGAACGGAGACAAATTTAAACTAGTGTGCGTCACGTTGTCGAAAAAACACTTTTTCTCGCGTAAAATTAAGCACAGCTTTCTCCAATCTGACAATTTCAACGCTGCGCCATCTATCAAGTGTTACATAAACTAATTGAAACAATAACAGACTCGTGTATGAACAAAGGATAAAAGTTGCACTTCACTCCCCAGAAATAAGTTTACTCCACACCGCCAGATGGCAGAAGGAACCAAATGTGATTTATGAGTGTTGTGTACGTGCACACTTTGACGAAAGATAACAAAAAGCAAGCAACCAAGCAAAAGCCCGATAAAGATCGTTTAAAAGAAAGGCTAGTGCAGCTTAACAAAACTACAGACAACAAGTTGTTGTTTTTTTCGTTATCGCACATATATAACTGCCTTGTGTACATGTTAACACCAGTATACATTACAATCGCAATCTCAATCACAATTTTTGAAGTAAGTAAATAATCAGCATCATCATCAGCGCCAGCACAGCGGTATATTTATATCGCAGCCACAGCAGCAGTTAATTTTTACACGTTCTCTTCGCAATAAATCATTTTGTGATAAAAAAAACCCAAGATCAAAATTGTTACAGACAAAAATCAATTACTCAATCAAAGCAAAATTTTTTATAAGAAACCTTTACGCAGAAATACAAGCATTTCTTTGTAATTTTTATGCGCAAAGTAAGAATACTTTAATAAATTGGCAAAATTCCTTTGATCTCGCCGTTCGTAAAGTTACAAAGTAGAATTACTTGTAGTACTAAATGAACCTCTGCATGAATGCACGTAACTTGCCATGAATGCCATGAAACAATAACAGCAGCAACAACAACAAAAAGAGTATTTAATAATATTCAAAGTGCATTTCCATTTTTATTTATTAATAATAAAATTAATAAATATTCACCTACTCCTACTGATTACTTAACAACAGCAATCTCCCTAATTAAAGAATATAAATAAATGCATTCACTAATTTTCAAAAATATTTACATTTATAAATATATATATAATATATACATGTATTTGGCGCTTTCCTGCCACTTTCCACGCACAATTGGAGCAGTAATAGGCACTACACAAAATTTGCATTTGATACCGAAAATCACGTATTTTTACACTCCGTTCGTTAGTACTGCCAGCTATCTTTGCAATCAAATCAGCATTCAATTTGCTAAGCACAGGCCTACGTATCTATTCATATGCAATATTTTTCAGACGTTGTTTTTTTAAAAAAAATAAAGATAATAATTCAGATTGCATGGAAGTGCACTTAATTTTATAGGTATATATATTCTCTACCGATACTTTACGTGCTTCTTCTCTGCTTAACTGAGTCCATTTATTTTTTGCGTTATTTTTTTCAAAAACAGAAGAAAAGTTAAGCGTGCATAGCGGCAATCTAACTTGCTTCATTCAAACAGTCAAATTTGTGAATGCAGCAATGGCGCTCAATCAGTGATCGATAGGCACATAGGACGACGGAAAGTAAGCAGGTATATTACAGCCTATTATAGGCTTCAATTGTCGCTTAAATTACGCCACGTTCTGCTCTTCTTCTGTGCAAATGCGTAAAATTGTCTACCTACTCAATTACATACGTTCTTGGTGGTTCCTCCATAGAATCCATCTATTAAATTCTAAGAATGCTAGTGGTTTCGCTGCTCGTCATACACACAACTACACATACCACGTTTATGTATATTTTTAGGTGCAAGTGAAATGCGATATTATGCTGGCGTGGCTTTGACAAGATCTAAAATGGATTGAAAGCAGAAGAGAGGCTCACATTTGAAAAATATTATTAACATAACGGATGGGAAAATTGAGACGTCTGAGCAACTACAACAGTACATTCACTCAGTCAAGTCACAGGTAGACGCTCAGATATCCAAATAAAAGTAAAATGAAAAGAAGGAGAGAAGTGAAAGCAAAATGCTATCATTATTATGTTGATCATTATTACCGTGGCTTTTTGGCTTCTTGTGTGAATCCTTCTTGCTTGCTGCTGCTGCCAACAAAAGGCTTTCATATACGTAGGTATAGATCGTAGACAAAAGCTGAGGTTTTGTTTATCAAAACGGAGAGAGCAGTATAACGCAGCAGCAGTATATTGTATTTGCAAATATTATAGGCAAGCATGTATAATAGCAGTAGTCAAAAATAATCAATGGGATAACAGAATGGTTACAGTGGGTAATTCAGTATTGATACATCAATTCACTTATAAACTAATAATATCCTTTTTTCTCATTTTTTTAAAAGTTTAAAATGAAGGCTTAAGCAAACATAATTTAAATGTGAAGAATAAATGATCCTTTTTAGTATGAGAGAGTAGTGTAGCGTAGAACGAAATCAAAAAAAGAAAGAAAAAAAAATTGTGTGTAAAGTTCACAACTTTTTAAAAATTCATGAATTGATGGGATTTAAACAAGTGGCGAATAAAAAATAGATAGGCATTGCAAAAATTAAGGTTATTTTTTTGCAAATTATGCACAGACGAAAGAGTAACCGCACATTTAATCACAGATTGGTTTCCAATAAAAAGTCAGATTGAAACATTCTCTATTTCAAAAGAAATAGTATTTTTTTAAAATATATTAAATATTTCATCAACGCATAGACATACGGTGAAATAAAAAAAATTACGCAAAGTGTTTCTTTTTTTATGACAACAATCAGCAAACTCTGTTACTGAAAGAGTTACCAAAAACAATACCATGTTTCTTCTACTACTACTGCAATTTATATACCAACATGTTGTCTGTCTGATTCTCTGATATTTACTCCGATCATCACTGTTTTTTTTGCTGTGCTAACAACAATGCTTGTTAAATACTTGAGGTTTTTCCTTTTTGCACTTATTATTATTATGTTACCATTTATCCTTATCGTTATTATTACCATCATGTGGAAATAAGTGCGGAAAAAATGATGGTATGAGCGTACATATTTTTGAGGTTTTTTAAAACACACACACACACACACACACTCAAGCATACTATTATTTTTGTGCATACCACACAATTTTTTCTGCTGACTGAGGAGAATGCCTAAATAATATATTAGAAAAATTAAAGGATTGATCCTATCATCATACAATTTATAAGAGTGTGTCTAAGTTGAGTCAAGTGTGCACACTTACAGTAGTAATATAGTATAGCAATATGCATGTATATATATATATATATTTACAATATAAAAGTACAACAACAGCACAGGATTATTTCTAATGTAAAGAAGGATGAGGAGAGGGTAAAGAAGTAAGTAAGCAGTGATTATTTAAAAGTCAAGGCTGTAAATTGACTGACTGACTGACTTACTGACTGACTTGTTGCTCCATACTTGCACACTGCTAAACTAACTAACTACTAAACTACTACTCACTCAAAAGTGGCAGGTTTCAATCTGCAGTCATTTGAAAAAAAATCCATCATGTATAAAAGGGATCCCTTACAAATAATATATCATAAAAGGACTCACACACACAGAAGGACCCTGTGCACTACTACTACTACTACTACAACAACTGTTATGAATTTCAGTCAGACTAAAACATAGTATCACTATGATTATTATTTTTTATTATTGCCTATTACCAGCATAATGATATGATTTACTAATGCTCATGATGATCTGAACACACATTATATTTATCGCCAAGTACTCACTGCTTGAACTAAGGGTACACACACACGTATCAATAATACACAAGTCTACTAGGTGGTGGGTGAGTTAATATTGTGTTTTATGGGCAAAAAAGTTTTTTTTGCTGCTAGTACAACAATGATGATGATGAGGCCACAAATTGCTTGAAAAATATTATGATATGAATGATAGATGTACTTATGATACGATAATTATTGTTACGTTGATTATTGTGCTCTGCTGCGTACGCATACAGTTATACTTTTAGTTAGCTAGTTAGTCATAACATGTGAAGCGGTACTGTTATTTTGAGCAAAAAGTCAATAATCAGAATCCATTTAGTTGGGATTAGGCCTGCGCACGCCTATCATCTGTGTTTGGTAAATCTGCCAGTACTGCTTTTCCCTGGCAATGTCGTGTCCGTCTTTCTCTCTAAAGTAGCAGCAGTCAGTGGTGTCTGACAGTTAACAACACGTGCTTTACTTGGCAGACAGCATGTAGGCACTAGCAGACTATTAGCTTCATATGACAGTGATGACAACTGACATTTGTCAGAGGACAGATTACTAACTTTGTTTGTCATGTCAAAGTGTAAATTTCGTCTTTTGAATGGACACTTGTGGAGATTTGATTAGAGAGAACAGTTGGAAAAGTAAAGTAGCCGAGTGTGTGTGACTGTGTGTGTTTTTTCATTATATTTTCTAGCTGATATAAAAGAAGATTAAAAAATGTAGGTGGTGGAGTCGTTGACACTTGCTAACCTTTCACATGAAGGAAAGTTCCAGTGAAAGGAATTTGAGTTGTTCATCATAAAACTATACAGCAAATAATAATATGCGGTTGTGACTGCACTTGTACAGCTGCACTCTAGTGGCGTTGTTCTCCCTTGCATTTTTGGATAATGGAGAAAATTGTGGAAGTTGTGAACGGCAGGAGACATTTATTACCTATGTGCACGAGCAGAAATAATATGCATTTATTACCGTACTGTTGTGCACTTTTCAAGATTTTCTGTGATGTATACAAGCTAAAAAGTAGGCAGTTGCCCGATCATCAAAAATCATCGTATTTTCTGTTGAGTGCTGTTTTGCAATCCCTGTCAAGCTGTGTCTTTGTGTGTTGGGTAGCATTTTAGAAGAGAAAAGCTATCTCAAAAATAATGAAATTTTCTGGTTGATTGTGCAGTTTTTATTTTGGGGGTGCATGTTTTTTTCTAGCTACTGGCCTGCTCGTAATTTTTACCAGTGAGTGCAATACGTAATAATAATTTATTATTGTTATTATTATAGACATTTTCCTCCTCTGTAATCTGTGCTCTTGTTAAATCCATCTCTTTGAAAAATGTGAAAAAAGTGTAATTGAAACTTTTGATTGCCCTTGCATAAAAGCAAACTTAACGAATCTACCTGACAGCCACTGTAAGTCATTTATTGTAACGAGTACTTACACATTAATTAAATTTTAGGTTCCTTAACTTTCAAACTTGAACACAATTTTCAACATCATCATCATCTTCTAGTGGTGTGGCAAGCAACTGGGGCTCAAATGATATGCATTGGCATTCAACATTTAGTACTGAAAAGGTTCCTCTGATTATTATGCTCAATTAGTAAACCGTCTCAGGCAGACCATGACATGCTGTCAGCACTATTTGTCACAATAAGCGTGCAAATATTATTGATTTTTTTTTGTGTTTTGCCAGATCATGTGTTAGCTTTTAATTTTACAGCGAAATGCTTTATTACACATTGATAAATCTTATCATTCTCGTAAACCGCAAATTAAATATATAAAAATAAAATTGCATATACATACGCAGTAGAGATAATTTCCCAATGAGCTCTTAGAACGAGGAGAATAGAAACCAGCAAGAAAAAAATATAATGTTTTATTAGTATTCAGTCAAATATTTAATTTCTACCAGGTACACATGTACAAAAGTAGGTAGCAGTTCAATTTTCCAACTGAACTCAATATTTCCTCTCTTTCCTTCCCACAACACATTCAAACAGCATGCTGTATAAACCTCGAGAAAAAAACCATTTTTGAACCATGCATGCAATCAGCATCAATACTTATTATTATTATTATTATCTATATATGTACATCCTATAAATCGCACGTTATGCATGTCATATCAAAAGAGAGAGAGAGAGAGAGAGAAAGATAAAAAACCACCAACCCTTTTTCAAACCCAAATTTTGTTACAATTTATCCTCTCTGGCTGCATAACAATGTATAATATCCACTTGTTTGAGTAACACTTCACTCACACCCACCACCACTGTCACAACAGTAGGTACGGTGCACACACCATCATCACTACAGACACAAAGACAAGCCACATTTTCACTACTTGTAGTATACAAGTCCTCAAAAAAAGCTTCTTAGTCATTGGAAAAAGGTTTCTATATAATTATCATAAGGTGTGATCACCTCTTATAATTCCACTCTTCAATTTTCAGAAAAATTGATGCCACTGACATTCTATGAAGTATTATGTTGATCACGCAACATATTCTTGTAAAGCATATTTAGAAGATACTATGTACATGCTTTCAAGTATTTCCGACAATATTTGCATACAAATATATGGAAAGTTTGAAAAAAGAGTTATTTTTGAAGTGATCAGTTCTTATAATTCCACTTGATTTTCTCACATTTACGTAAAATATTGTGTGGATTTAAACAAAATTTCATGATGTGTTTTAGCAAATGCGTTCAAATGTTTCATGGGAAGCGTTTTGTAGCAAATATAATAAAAAGTTGTATCATATATTGATGCAGGGCGATATTAAAGGTAAATTAAAATAAAATCTCAC